>JAIQCU010000302.1:0-60660 GCA_022114935.1 Leptestheria dahalacensis | reverse complement strand
GAACATTATTTAAATGGGATCTAAAGTACGGCAGACAAAGCCAGATTACCTAAAACTAACCACTGCGAGAGTTTAACATCACGAACACAAAAACTGAACTAAATTATAGCTACTGCACTGTGGTGCAGAAAAGAAAGCAATGGAGACAAACTATTCCTCGGTGAGGGTAGTACTATGTTTTCTTTATTTATTTATATCGAGAGTTGGACGAACTGTCGAATTCATCATAATCGATAATTTGATATCTTTTCATGTTAGTATTTTGATAGTCGATATGAAGAACCGTCCGACCTTGTATATGTTTGGTTGTTTGGCACCCTGTGTGCCTGAAAATATCTTTTCACCACTTTCACCCTGGCAATTTTATGTGGAATTGGTCTATCACTGTAAATATTTCTAAAATAGATTTTCTAACACAATTAATAAAACTTTAATCACATAACTACTGAACTACGACTTACGAATTTCAATATGTCTTCAGTGCAGAATTGTATCAAAGTTACTACACAGTAGTTTTTCACCCTCACTTATACGGCACTTGGATAACCAGGTGCTAAGGTACCTTTAAACTCGTCTAATGAATGACATTAAAATCCGCTCGCCCTCAAGGATCGCTTTAATTTGCAATACAGAGTTCCGCGGTTACAAGATCCCTAAAGGAACCATACTGCTGACCAACGTTTACGCAGTTCACCACGATCCTCAGATCTGGGAGAGACCGGACGATTTCTATCCCGAGCACTTTCTCGATGACCAAGGACAGATCAAACAAGTGGAACAACTCATTCCTTTCTTGATTGGTAAAACAACCCCATATCCATATCAATGCCATATCTCTTGTAAAATCCAATTGTTATATAACAATTAGGTAAACGATCCTGCCTGGGAGAAAGTCTGGCCCGGATGGAACTGTTCCTCTTCGCTACTCATCTGCTTCATACGTTCAGGTTCGGTACGGTGGATGGGGAACCGCTTCCTGAACCGGAAGCCAAACCCACTTTTGTTCGAAGCGCTCCGCCGTATGAGGTGGTTCTAACTTTGCGGTAGATCTACCCCGATTTGGATCATATCTCTTCATGTTGTATACAGCCTAGAGGAAAAAGGATGGCTCTTACAAGGAAAAGTCGATTGCTTATTGCTCCTACATTTCCAAAGTTACAGCATCCCAAAACGTAGTGGTTGTAGACCTAGTCATACTTAATGCACTACTAAAGTTCCGTTCGTTAGTTTTGCCAAAATATAATCTAAAAATCCTAGAAATTACAAGCAACTCTTCACCAATGAGATCCCTTTTTATATATATTCTAGACGTGTGCAAAGTGTTTGATTGCACTCACTTTATATGGCCTTGGTAATCGTAGATGAAGTATTACAGGCGTCAGGAATATAGTCCCGAGTACTGTTAACAACATTACATCTTCCGTATCTTGTTGACTTTGCCAACATTGTCAATAATGTACATCAACCAAGATCACGCATTGTTTGAAAAGGATGAGTTATAACAGTTTTTGCGCCCTCGTGTGGACAGAAACCAACTGATTATCAATTGAATGGACAGAAGGCTAAGTCAGTGAATTACGGCAATCTATGGAGTGTTATATTATCATGGAGATCTAAAATGTTCGAAAAGTTTCTGGCAACAACAACAGTGAGTGTGGCAGTTGCTCCTACGTGAATGTTGTTAAGCTCCCTTAGTCCCTTTTGCGTTGAAAATTCTCGTGTTTAAATCGTCAAGTTCACTTTGCCCCCTTAATTTCCATTGCTGTTGTCCAAGTCGATGCCTCTTTCTCTGTTATATCTTCAGTCAAAGTTCAACCTTAAAAAGGTTAAGGTATCGAAAGTGCAATTGTTCAGTTCAGTGCTGAATGTCTGAGGACGTATTTCACGGAAAACGTGATTCTATCGACGAGTTACTTGATTTGAAAAGCAGTCCAGCAGGTAAGGTAAACAACGAATGTTATGTAATTTTTAATTAATATTTTACAGCAAGTCGAACTGTCGTTTATTACAAAACGGCCTACTCAAACTGTACGCCACAAATATGCGTTTTGCCCTGCTTGGGCGCTAGAGAGCAGTACTACAGGCTGACTTGTCCTGCTGACAACGTGCTTTTTCCTTTTGCTGTTTTCTCCTCTTTTATGAATACGTTATTTTTTTAAAAAATGCAATCAGGGTTACTAGGTACCACTACATTGCACAATGAAATCTAATATGCGAGTTTATGTCAATCAATATAAACCTATCTAGACTTGACGAGATTTTCCACGTATGACACTGTTTCATGTGTTCAGCCAACTGCCAGGCCTACATGACTTAAAAACAAGGAAAAGTACTGGATCAATCAGTTTTAGCTTTTAAATTAGAGTGTTGAAAGTAGCCACTTGCTTAGCAGAGCGTTGTAGTTGCTACCTTCTACAGTCCCGTCCAGCTGTAGATTACTTCAGCCCAATGAAATCTTCGTGTTAACAACTTAACCAGTGGGAAATAGTATCAAGAATTTCAAACTGCTGACGGGAATGTATAACCTGCTAGAGATGTCGACTATCGAACAGGATTTATTTTTAAAAAAAACATCGCGTTCAGTAACCGTCATTTTGTGTTCAAACTTTTTTTGCGCATTCCGCTTTTACAACTTCTGGTCAAGTTGCGAACAGAAAACCGGCAGTACGAATTAACGAAGGGTCTTCTAAGCTAGCTGTTTTTACAGTTATAACGAATGTGTCCTATTGTTATGAAATAGTACTTTAATTATCTTACTCCTGGAAGGATATAGCAAGTTCTCGAACTAAACGAGATATTAGTTTATAGCAAGGTCACTTCGTTAATTAAAAAGTTAGTGGCTCGATAGTTGATTAAAGTGTGCGAATTTTACAGTGTACTGTACGCGGTCACAAATAATTTCCTTGGTGTCGTAGTTTGTCCTAACCCGCTAGGAAGCGTCTTGCGTCATTTAGTCGTGACCTTACGACGCACTCGCTGTCTCGTCACGTAATCTTTATGGAAGCTTCATTTTTTATGTGTCTTCTTGTATCACGATGCCATGTCGGTATTCTAGGCAACATAACGGAATGTTGTGTTTATTTTTTCAGTTCAAATTCGTTCAGGTTATAGTTCCTGGGACAATTACAATCATGGGAACCTTACCTATCTTCAAACCTAGGAAATACTCGGTTGGCAAATGTTACGTACTTTATCCAAAATAAAAATAAGTGGCTATGCTTGACGTACATTGAAAACATTCCACCGATACGATTATTTGCTAAGAAAGCCATATTGGCCAACTTCAATTTTTTCTTTAAGGCTCGGTTTGTAACCCGAGAGTACAATATACTCTTATCGAATCGTAACCGGGGGGATAAAGGGGGGAAAATGAAGAGAAATGCCGGGCAGTCGAGGGATGTCTTCCGGCTACCAATGGAAAGGTATAAAAAGGACCTAGACTCTGCTATCGGAGGCTAGTTGTTCTTATAGACGATAGCAGTCTGGTTTGCCTTCTAGGTTTTGTGTCTGAACATTTTACCTCCGAGCTACGATGAATCTTCTGCTACTTTTAGCTGCAAACCTATTTGTCAGTATCGACGGAACGCAGGTATTCTAATTCTAATACGTTAATAACCTTTAGAAGCTGAAATGATTGCTTCCTTTGACAAAACCAAAGGGATACGAATGGGCTATTGCAGTGCCCAAGGCAGTGAGACACGTCGATCCTTTTCAAGATCCAAACGGGGAAGGTAACTCTCTAACTACCTCTTGCAGAATTTCCACTGCAGTATAGTAGACGTATTGCGTTGACGTTAAACGTCTGGGAATATTGTTTAAAAGGTTATACAGGGAAAAGATATTTCGTGAACAAATATTTTTCGCTGGCTATATTTGAAAATTACAAAAGAATATTATCCGGCAGTAGGTGTCTTGCTGGAATCCTCACAATCTTATGAATATGAGAAGTCTTCATGGCAACTTCCCCTGATCCTTAAGTTCCTCAATTACTGTCTCACTGCGCCCATTGGTCTGGACAGCCTGACTGCGTGTCCAGTCCAGAACAGAGGTCCTAGAGAGATGTTCACAGAGACGGCAGTGGAAACCATACACTTTCAACAGATTGAGTGAGTGTAGAAAAGTGTAGTGATGATAGTATACAGAACTGTTTTGATTTGTTCAGAGGACGAGTTAATTCCACCGGACGAACTACGAGGACTAAGCCAAGGTATTTGTTGGCCCTTCCACTGTGGCTAGCAACGTTTGCTAAAACGACCTACGCGCTTACGGTAGACTGCATCCCTCCTTCCCTAGCAAAGAAACCAGCCTGTCCAGGCTGCACCTTCAACCAAGATTGTCCAAGTTCCGCTCCTTACTGCAACGCGACGACTGGGACTTGCAAGGAGTGCCTGGATTCAACACAGTGCCCCACCATCAGACGGTTCTGCAGATCTGGTATCTGCATGTCTGGATGTTCTAGCGACAGCACTTGTCCGTTGAATGCTAGCAAATGCGACGTAGGTAAGTTGGAATCGAGACAAACCGCTTAATGGGTCTAGTATCATATACTTACGTACATTAACCCTTGGTTGTACTTTGTGTCGATCCCCTAGTTACATATTACATTATTATGCCGTCTTGCAATTTCTCAGTAACTTGAGCTGCATCATCTGCAGCCCTCATTCCAATGAACCGGTAAATCTGTTATTTTCGTTTGCGTTAATTCTAGTAACGGGTACGTGCAAGCAATGCCTGAAGTCTACAGACTGCCCTACTGAAAGTCCAAATTGCAACACTACCGGAGTTTGTTTCGCCTGCTCCGTCAACTCGGACTGCCCGGCAGATTTGCCCTGCTGCAATGCTAAAGTCTGTAAGTATGCTTTTTTCAACCAACTGTTTCCTTGGCTTCATACATGTTTACGTAATTGAGAAACCTCTGCAGGTTCTGTTTGCGGTGTCTATTTAAACGACGATAAAAGAGTTCCATGCTACGATGACCTGTTCAATGGGAAAAATTATTGCTTTGGAACGTACAAGGTAAGACATCTGTTTTCCCTGTTTTTCGTTGTAACTGTTTGTCATCTGGTAATGGTATGTACACGATTTATCTAGCAATTACTACAACGCTTCGAATATATATTACGAACTTAACATATGTGCAGGCTAGCAAAAACGACGCCGCTGCTGTATGCGAAAGTGGGAACTTGAAACTGTTGGGCTTGTCGACCAAAGAAGAAAGTGACGCGATAACTGCTAAAATCAACGCCGAACCCGGTAGATATCAACCATGCTCTAAGTTTATTTTTTTTATAAAAAAAAAACTTAAACAGTTTCGTTTATGGATTCTATGAAGTATTGCAATCTTTGGACGGCTCGTCATACTTTTACCTCACTGGCGGGAAAGACTTAACTGGACTTGTCATCTGGGAATCAACGAGTGAACTGTTTGCATATAACAATATAGCTCCCATTTCTTGGATGGGTGGTTCCTGCACGGCACTGACTTCAGCTGAAGCGTTTAAGTGGGTTTTTGTGGACTGCGCGAAAGAAAACTTTTTCATATGTGAAGGGCCTCCCTACTAACTACGTCGAAAAGGAATTTAGTTTTCCGGTAAGAAAAAATCCACATTGCAGTTATACGCAATCAGCACAGCGTGTTGACATGAAATAAACAATATGAGATCACATACACAGGACAGAAGAAATACTCAGTTTAGAAAATACGGCTCGGGAGAAAAAGCAAATATGAAGTAAGCTATTTAATGTACAAATCTTATTGTGGTTCGTACTATTAAACTGGGTTTCTAAGACACTACAGGAAAAGAAGGCATTCTCGTTTCGTCTATAGCATATAAACACTGCTGAACGGCAAGCCTGCCGTCTCACTATATGGATAAATAAACTATAAGAACTCACGGTTATTTCAATCTAGCTCGGCATTGTATTCACCGAACCGTGTATTCTTCATTCCGTAAGGTTCGCTTATTATTACTGCATGTAGATCCAAAGCAAGAGAGTACTACTGAGCTCTAGGAAACTGGGAATATGAAGTAACTGAGGGCCATATTCAATCTGTAAGCGACTGATAATGAACCAGACGTAATGTTTTTCTACTTACCTTACAACCGCTATAGTCTATTTTACTTTGAAGTTTAGAAGATATCTTGAAAATTACACTCAACTCGGGAAATGCAGTTGACGATATAACTGCCATTTTGCAATTACACACATCTTGTATCATCATGGCCAAGTAAGTTGTCGAGCCTGGTGGCAGACTAGTCGCAGTTATAGTTAACTTGTGTCAAAATATACAACTAAATCTAACAGTCGGTAGACTCAGGGAAGACTACTAATCGACTTAGTTGCCTAGTTTCGTTTAAGTATTGTGTGCGAAGGGATGAACTAATTGAACTGCAGGTTTTATACTTCTTATTCATGATGAAACCGCAGCTGTCTAAGTATAATTAGTTCTATGTGTTCCTTATAATAAGGCGGGACTGGCGGAGCGAGAAACAAGAACTAGCAGTCACCTGTAGTCAACTGCGGCGGAACTTTAAACCGTGAATGTACAATTCGTGATTTTTTTTGTTTTGAAATTCAATTGTTCTCGCACAACTTTTTGTCCAAAACTGTTTAACATCATTTTCGATCTACCGTCACTTTTACCCCAGATTCAATAGTCTGTAAGTTTAGTTTAGGATCACAAAATCATGAGGTCGGCAACTGGCAGTCCAGGGTATACGAAGTTATTTAAGATGTTTAAGGATAATCAACAAAATTTAGTAATTAGGTTGGAAACAAGGGATCCGCAACTTCAGTTATCTTCGTACACTTGTCTGGGAAATATCCCATTTACCGCCATTAATATCTTTGGTAGAGATAACTTCGCACACCCTACGAACCTAGTTGCGAACCCCTTGGTTGGAAAGCTTGGTCAGCGATGATTGTCGGCGGTTAGCCTTACTTATTTTAGTTGGAACGGTCTTTTTAAGCTACTTTTCTTTTAAGGCTGTTTTTAAGCCAATAATCAGTTGCGTTCAACTGCCATTTTGTACTCATTTTTTTGCGCACGCTCCTATTTTACAGCAGCTGTCCGAGTCGTGTATAGACAACCGGCTTGATAAATTTACAAGGGTCTTCTAAGCTGGCTGTTTTTGCACTTGCTACGACTGTGGCCTGTTGTTATGAAATAGTACTATTATTGTCTTATTGCTTGAAGGATATAGCGAGTTCTCGAACTGTACAAGATATACGTTTAAAACAAAGTCGCTTCGCAATTAGAAGATTAGTGGCTCGTTTGTTTAAGTTAAATATACCAATATTATAGCGCACCGTACGCGGTCACAAATCATTGCCTTGGTGTCATAATCCTGGGGAAGCGTCTTGCGCTGTTTAATCGTGACCTTGTACAAGTCATGACGACGCAGTCGCCTACCTCTTCACGTGATCTTGATGGAATTTCTTTATGGAGGCACTCTTTTTGACTTAACCAGCCGATTATAAAATGCTGAGGAAGACAAGAAAACAAAGCTTGTTTTTTTTATGAAACCCGGTATTCACGATGCCATATCGATATTCTAGAATCTAGACAATATAACGTCTATTGTCTAGAATCTAGACAATATAACGGAATCTCGTGGCTAATTTTTATCCCACAACAATTCGTATTATAGTTCCTGAACAAACTAATCATGGAAACCTATGGATAGCATTTCACTTCGAGACTCTAAATTGCAATACTACTGGAGTTTGTTTCGCCTGCTCCGTCGACTCGGACTGCCCGGCAGATTTGCCCTGCTGCTAAATTCTGTTAGTACGCTTTTTCAAACAATTTTTCCTTAACTTCATACTTGTTTACGTAATTTAAAAATCTCTGAAGGTTCTGTTTACGGTGTTTACTTAAACGGCGTTAAAAGAGTTCCATGCTACGATGACTTGTTCAACGGGAAACAATATTGCTTTGGAACGTACAAGGTAAGAGTCTTGATCTATCCGTTTTCCCTGTTCTTCTTCGTTACTGCTTGTCTTGTAATGGAATCTACACGATCTATGTGACGACCACTACAAGCTGCGAATATGTTTAACGAACTTAACATGTGTGCAGGCTAGCCGAGACGACGCCGCTGCTGTATGTCAAACTGGAAACTTGAAATTGCTGGGATTGGGGACCAATGGATAGAGTGACGCCGATAAGTGCAAAAATCAGCGCTGAACTCGGTGGAGGTGTATTGTACTCTTACTCCCTGTTTCTTTTTTGGTAATACGGTTTTCGTACTTGAATCTATTTAGGATTGCAATCTTCGGAGGACTCTCCATACTGTTACTTCACCGGTGGGCGGATGGGAAATACAGTCAAATGGATGTCAATGAATAATGAACCAGCTTTTTTGTTATATACTTTCCTGCGTGCTCTGATTGGCCAATAGGACCTGGGGTGGGTGTTCCAACTGCCTTCAAACGTTTTTTTTAAAGCTACCTCCACAATTTCCATTTTTTTACATATCTCTTTTCAATTGCGTAGTTTGCCTGAATCGCACCAAAACGATACGCGAAGAACGATGTACTTTGAAAAAGTATGTCGGAAAACACAAACACACACACGGAAAAGTGTCTTGGTGATAAAAGTGCAGACAATTAAGCACTCGTTCAGCATGTGTCTATGTAGGGAGATAAAGCAACCATCTGCCTTTTTTGCATATCGTGTTGTGTCGCGCCTAATTTTAATTGTTAGGAAAAAAAATTTTTAGGAAAAATTGGCAGTCAGTTGAAGCTGGATGTCTCAAGGGTACAAAAAGCTTTTATCAGGCGAAACGTAAGGACAAACTATTCAAGGTATTCGGTTCAACAACCTTCGAGTATATAGCGTTTGGTGTTCTTCCCCGGTTGTAACGTCATATCGTTCGCCTATGCTCGGCGCCGCATATTTTCATTCCAAATCCGTTTTTTAGTATCGTAGCTGATTCACTAAGAAAACCGGTGTTCAAGACTTGCTTCAAAAACTTCTTCTTGATTTAGGACTTTGACGACCTTACGTAAGAGAGAGCATTTCCTGAGGGAATAACACAACTCCACTTTTTATTCCTCGACGTTAAGATGGAACCTAATAATGATGGAATAATAGAGGAAATCGCACTTGTTATATATATTACGTCATGGAGGCGAATGCCTTATGGCATGCATATTACATTTGGTCACACGACTTAACAAAGCAAGTGTGTAATCCCAGTTGGTTTTTCGTGCAGGCTGAATGTTTGTTAAGCATAAAAATGAGTAAACGTGCAACATATGGACCCACAGTAAGATACATATCCCGATACTTTTAGTTGACGAACATCCATTTGAAGGTTGTTTGTAATTTACTCTCAACTACTCCAAGCAACTTCAGGAGATCATTATTCGGTTACGTTCCAAGGCTGTAGATGCTGCTCAAGAAGCTCGTCTACTGGGTTGTTTTAGTCTACCTCGTGCATCCAAGTCAAACTTGTTTAAACTCATCAGGATAATCTTCCTTCCATAGAAAAAGCCACCAAGTTTTAAGGAGTCGACTTCTTCCGTCACCTATTCCTAAAAGTTCAGCATTGGTGGTTGTACGTTGTTTGAGTTGGCAGCAAAGTATCTCGGAATTTCTTTAATGCAATTCTTAAATGCTATTCCAAGCAATGCGTATTTTTTTATACTTTTAATTTTCCATCGTAGTTATCAATATCTCCTTTCATAATTTCCACTAATATAAGGAGTCTTAATGAACTACAGCTGTCTTGCTGTTAAAATGGAACCTATTGCATCAGTATTAATGGACATATCTGCTACTGGTTATCTTATGTCATTCTGGTAGGAATAGTTAATGTTATAAGACTTTTATATAGTTATTGATGTAGGAGGGCATACTCTCAGCGCCTGCACTAGAATGACTATAGGGTGACGTTTCCGTGCTCGTTTCGTACGGTCCTCACACACTTCGTGAATGGTGAATCCCTGGTTTCAGGTGCAGTTTCAAGTCTTGGTTGTCATTTTGTTATTTATTTATTTTAGTCATATAGTTTTTTTCGGACCCTGTGTTAGCGTTTAATGCAGGCGTGCCTGAAAAGGTATATTCAACAAACGTCCACTGGCGTTGATCAGCCCTTCCATAAAAAAACAATATCGATTTTTAAACCACATTCCTAATTTGGATAGCTTCTATCCGACTCGTTTAGAAAACCGGTTGGATGACTTTGTATGATTTTCCAAAGCTAACTGTTTTTGCAGCTGTAACATTCAACGTTCATAACCTATTGTTATACAATAGTTCTTCTTTCATTCCCTATAGGATTATGCTTCCTGGAACAATGAACAAGATCCGTAATACCTTCAGACAATGTTTCCCTGATTATTTCAAATACTTTCTTAAAACCTAGAGAAAACCAAAAGTTTATTCGATCAAGCCTTTGGAAGAATGCATTATGTAAGAATATTCAACGTGAGGAATAAAACGTTTTCAGATAGAATCCCTTTCAAACAATCGTGGCTACAATTATGTACTGTAAACATGGTTCTGATAGATATATTCAAGAATATTTTTGTTGGTTTTACGAAGTGAGACAATAGAACCTCTTACGGAACCATACCCAGCAGAAACATTAGGTTGGAAAAAAAATTCGACCAGTTAGCTTGCGTTCCTTAACTTCAAATGGAAAGGTATAAGAAGGACCGTAGACATTGTTATCAGAGACCTCTTGCCAAAGCCATAGCTGTGTGGTCCCTGTTTTCCTGCCCATCTGCTCAAGAACTAGGCAACCATGAATCATTGCTACTTTTCATTGCAAACCTTTTGGTCAGTATCGACGGATAACGCGGTACTTTTCTAGTCTGGAACATTGATGACCTTATAAAGCTTTTTTTTCGACATCGTAGGCACTCGAATTCGTTGTAGTGCTCAAGGCAGTGAGAGACATCGATCCCTTTTTAGATCTAAATCGCGAAAGCAGTGAACTAACTCTTCCAAAGTTTTCTCTAGTCTCTAGTCTCTAAGAAGAAAGTTGTATCTTTTGGCGGGAATTTTGCAACACTGTCGAGAGCTTATTGAGCCAGCGCCTCGACGAATTTGTAATCTTTACGGTGTAAAACAGAAGTTGTTTGATACCATGAAAACCAGGACGCCAATTCGTATAATATTTTACGACGGGTTTGGATCGTTTGAGTGACTTGAGTTTGTACGAGGAGGGCACACTGGTGATAATCGACGATTTGAGTACAGAATGCAAAACCAAATATCTGTTCCCCGCATTGGAAAAATTGTACCCTAAATACTCTGTTCATCATAACGTAGGTGTTATTTTGATTGTCCAAAATCTATTCTATTGCACAGAGTTGCGTAACCTAAGCTTGAACTCCAGTTATCTTATGGCAGGTATGAGATCTTTCATAAATAGATTGTTTAGGTCGACAAACATGTCCACACCACCAATGCTTCATGGACGCGTACGACAGATGTCTAAAATGTTCCTTGTGCCCTTGTCTGTTAATCGATCTTTGGGTCACAACTGATGATTCAGTGCGCTTAAAAACGGACATTCAAAAGTGAGGAAACTCCATTGGTATATATCCCTAGTTAATACGCGTGTTGGAGCCAACATCACGGTATTCCAGCAATGACTCTCGAGGAAGTTACACGACTAAAGAGCTTGTTAAGAAAACTACAGAAATCTACTCTCAAGACAAGTATGAAGTTATACTGAAATTCATTAAGGGTAGGGCACTGAATCTGTTACGCAAAGTAGTGTATGATTTATTACAGGGTACGTTCCAGCTCCACCTGTAAAGGATGAACTGAAACATTTTTTTAAAATGTAGTATTTTGTTGAAGATTCGTAGTGTTTCAATTTCCAGCCGCTAGGTGGCACCCTAAAACTGAAACGAAAACAAAGGCAGCATTCCGCACTGGAAGAGTTGCAGATTCAGAAACAGGGGTGTTAGTTGAAACAAGCATAGAATCGCTATTTGTTTTAGCAAGCTACCCCTGCTAATCTATTGAAAAGTAGATGATGATACTTGTGGAGCTGTGCTTGAGTTGTTGATCAGGTTGTAATAATTCGTTGGCGAATAGCCTCTAATGAGGATGTGAAAGGATGAAGTTGGAAACCAGTTTCAAGTAGAGAGATTCTAGAGAAGCTGGCAGTCTGATTAACTCTCCTAAACGCGTTTCTTATCAAATATCAACATCTGCATACGTGGCTTCTGATTAAGGTGCTGGTACCTTTAACTGACACGACACTGATATATCGATTCCGGATTCTCCCCGTTTTGCAAACTGATCTTACAGTTCAAATAAGAAGTATTTCAAGCTGGGAATCTAGCAATGATTGCATCCCAATTGCAAACCAACTGATCTGAATTCCGGACGTTTAGGTCCTTATTAGCTATACTTTAAAGAAAATGAATATAGGCCCATAATCAATGCTGAAAAGGACCAGTTAAGTTCAACCTTTAGAGGAAAATGAAAGGAGGTTGGCGATGCATGTTTTGGTCGGAGAAACTAATATCCCTGTGATCTGACGCAACCTAAACGCTATGTTAAATGTGCAGTAATCTTGTGTAACATGTAGAAAGTTAATAAAGATCATTAGTGAAAGTTGATATTCACATTACGTGCCTTGCATTGCATTCGAGTATACACGCATTACTCATGACATTCGGAGAACATCAATTATAATCCTTCGTAAGAATTCAATCTAATTAACTTGCTACATTTCGGTATGACGACTTCAACGAAATTTTGCATGCTTGAATTGTTGCATGATGCACTGCAGTTGGGGCTGTCAAAGTACTGTTTATGACTTCTTCTAAAGACTATCACAGCGACAAACAATGTAAATTTATGTGAATAAGGATGTATTAAACTGAAATAGGCAAATCAAGACGAGTAGAAATGATAAATCAGTTAACGTCAATATAACGTACTGTCCACGTGTATTCCGTTACTTGTTCATTTGTAGATTGTTCAACGGAGAATGGACATAGATTATTCGACCCAAAGTTTAATATTATACCAAATTTTAGCCAATCTTTCACTTGAATCAGTTCGTTAAGGGTTGATGGGTACCCACGTTTTTTTTATCAGACAACTTAATTTCTTTGGTATATAATACAGAACTTTGGCACGGAATTAAAGTCAAGAATGGCTTAGATTCACTTAGCGCGTGTCAAGGTTAAACTCGATGCATTTTAACCGTAGAACTTACCAGAAAGTAGAACAGTGACTGAATTAGTTGCAGTCAGATTGCACAGACCATTGTTGTTGGAACAGCTGAAGGAATCTGCTTTACATGGCCAAATGGGATGTGTTCCTATATGGGATATATAGATACACATATGCATGGGATTGCAGGATATGTTCGAGTTTGTCATCAACTCGCTTCAGCCATGTTAAGGAAACTAAGGCTTAGGATATCCAGGGTGTCTGCAGGATCTTGTTCAGGACACAGCGAACGTCCTTTAATTTTTCACTGGTGCACGTGGTGACTGTGATGACTGCAGCTGCTTTATCGCTCCTTGATAATGTCAACATGGACTGTAGGTCAAATCAACAACAAGGCGACATCTTGTTAAAGGTTTCAGTTTCTATACCCGAGTTGACTGACGTCAATTCATCGATCCACAGGATGTGACATCTTTGTATTAATCCTGTGTCAAATGACCTTTGCTTAGGTCTTTTAGCATTTCATTCCTTTTAATTATGTGAGTCATCATTTAGATTATTTCGTTCGACAGCATGTGAATCGGTACACCATTATCATCAATCAGGCCCGGGACCAACAGCCAAACCGGTTGATATTTAAACTCCATGCAGTTCTCTGATTAAGTTGATTCATGTTTTAGTTGGTGCGCGAGACTGACGTACTCGGGCTCATCGTCTTCTGTCACACGGCTTTGATCTGAGGCTAAAGAAAACGAGACAAAATGGTTGTCTTCCTTTGTCTATGTTCTCTACTCATCTTGGTAATGTACAGAATGACCCGGAAACCAGCTGGATTCCCTCCAGGTAATTTCGTTCTTCAGTATCTCTGACTTGAAAGTACTTAAGATGGAAGTTGCTCGTTCAGGACCATTGGGTTTACCTGTATTGGGCTTTCTACCCTTTGTGGGCAGCACGCCGTGCGATACTTTCAACGAGCTATCCAAGACGTATGGCGATGTGATCGGACTCAACTGGGGTCCGTGCCAGCGACTGGTGCTCCTCAACAGCTACAGCGCCATCAGGGACGCCTTCAAAGAGGACGTGCTGTCGGGAAGACCGGATACGTACTTGTTCGCTGTCAGATCGGAAGGAAAACATGGTATTATCATGTTACATAATGATATATCTTTTATATATTGCGCATTAGCGATTTAAAAGTAACTGATTTTTCAAATTGCGTTTTCTTTGATGTAGGAGTGATGTTCAACCACGGACCTGACTGGCAGGAGATCCGACGTCACAGTCTGCGAATCCTGCGAGATTTGGGCCTTGGCAAATCCTTCCTCGAAACGGCCATAGCCAATGAAACGGCTGAATTGCTCGATATTCTCAAGTACTGACATGCCGAGTCAATCAAACTTGTCCACTAATGATATTCTAAATTCAGAAAGGATCTTGGTCATCCCTTGCAGCCTCACGGACGCTTCAACCTGTCGGTCCTCAACGCCCTGTGGGCCATGACGACCGGTGAACGCATTCGACTCGACGATCCTCAGATGTTTCTTTTCCTAGATCGTGTGCGAAGGTCAAACTCATCACATTTAAATTGCAGGTTTTAAATGATGTACTAATTTCAGTACATGTACAGGCAAATTGCCCAATACAGTCCTGTTGGAATAGCACAGTTGATTCCTTACTCTAAGTACATCCCTCCATGGCTAGTTGGGATGAAGAGCACTCTTCAGCAGTTCGCCACAAGGAGAAATATTTTCGAGGTTATTTCTGTTTTTTAAGTTAATTTGATTTTTGAATTCAAACGAAGCTGTTTGAAAATGTTTAGAAAGAAATTGAACAGCAGCTGAAATTCTACGAGAAGGACGGCCAGACTGACACCTTTATCAAGTCATTCCTGGCAAAGGTGTCTCAGGCGGAGGAAGGATCTGTCTTTCACGGACAGAAAGGAAGTAAGCGTGACTTGAGTTATTGCGTTGTCTTTTCGGTTTATTCCAAAAATTACATGGGCTGCAGTGAAGAACCTCGTCTACGTGGTGATGGATTTCTTCGTTGCCGGAGCCGATACGGTATCTACAACTCTCACCTGGATGATCTACTTCTTGGTTAACAATCCTCAGATCCAAGAGCGAGTCCATGAGGAACTGGATCGGGTAGTTGGAAGGAGCAGGATGCCAACCCTGGAGGATAGACCACTGTAAACTTGGGTTAAAGTATTTGAAGAGCCAGTGTTGACAGTTTGTTTGTTTTCGGATCAACCAGTTTGCCCTACACTGAAGCGGTACTGATGGAGACCCACAGATGTGCCTCGATAGCTCCTCTTGGCTTACATCACGCTGCCCTGGATGACACCGGTGAATTTACGTTACGCTGTCTCTCACTCTTACTGCTCTTTCAAACATTCTGCACTCCTTTCTCAGTAACATGTTGTTGACATTATTATTGGTGTACTTGCCAGCGTACTTTATATCATACTGTTTCTTGTCAATAGTTTGTCATAACATACACCAATTCTTATTTGTATAACCAAACACTACAATTGCATGTAAGCCAATAACCTGAATTTGAAGGAGAAGAAGATCAATGCCCTTACCAAGTATCGGTTGAATTCACTTACAATTTACTAAATCAAGCTTCTTCGGTATGGGGAACACTTTTGTTTAATATCCGCTTTTCGAAACAGAGTTCCGTGGCTACAAGATCCCCAAAGGTACATTGCTGCTGAGCAACGTTTACGAGGTGCACCACGATCCTGAGGTTTGGGATAAACCAGACGATTTCTACCCGGAGCATTTCCTCGATAAGCACGGGCAGGTCAAACAAGTGGAACAACTCATTCCATTCTCGATTGGTACATCCACATTAACCTTTCTTAGCTGTCTTTATCAAATTAAATTGTGGTCGGTAATAGGTAAACGATCCTGCCTGGGAGAAAGTCTAGCCCGAATGGAATTGTACCTCTTCGCTACGCATCTGCTTCATTCGTTCAAGTTCAGTGCGGCAGATGGAAAACCGTTGCCTCAACCGGAAGCCAAACCAACTTCGCTTCGAAACCCTCCATTGTATGAAGTAGTACTCTTTCCACGGTAGATCTGCCTCCGAGTTCGGACACCTCCCATCTGGCCATTTCCCCCCTCCCTCGCGGACTAAAACAACTGGAGTCTCTCCCACTCGCTTTTCCAAATGCCAGTTATGCTTCCAGTCGTACTAAGTTCTGGTGTTGGAAGATATATCATACTCGTATCAAAATATTGGTATATCAGCTTTCTAGACATGGTATAACGTATACATTTTTCAGGTGACTAAGAAAAATTTCAATTGCGATGTGAAATTTTAGGAAACGAATCCGTACATCAATAAGAGGCAATTTTAGCCAAAGTGGCGTATCGTCCACACAACCCTGCTGAGTTCTGATTAGACTTTGGTCTGGTCTTGTGGACAGTCGTCGTGACTTCATCTCGAGTGCTGTAGAAGCAGAAACTGTTGTTTACAATTTCACTCTTTAGTGGTTATTTTGATATTGATGGCCCAGCATAAACTACTGCTATTACGCGCCTGCAATAAAGTGAAAACGTAAACACTGATGAAATACTTTGTTTTAACCTCTCAGACTATACAGTACCTGTGTACACGTATGTGTACTAACCTACTGAACATTTCAACTTCCGTACGTCTTTACGGATAACCGAGTCTCAGTCCTGCGTTACAGGTGTTCGCACGGTATGGATTCCCCAATTGCCTTTCTGAGGTTAGTTTTCTTTCCTTCCGTACTTGAAAACAAAGTATCTTCTATCAAGTTAGATTTCAGTTACTATGGCACCGATCTCAAGACAAGCTTCGTTTACAAACAGCAGAATTTCACTGGCGGAAAGTATAGCCTAACCGGTCTTCAGTGAAGAGTCCAGTTGAACTTCTCACTCACATGCGTTTCTCGTCTGCATTATACACGTAGGACTATAGTTTCTGTCAGTTCACACAGTAGCTCGCATGTGACTGACGCAACTGTTGGATCCGTTCGAAAAAATGTAAAAATATCCCTAGAATGTTCTTCTTTCTTTGTGTTTACAACTCGCCTGGGCACTGTACAGGACGTCTAGAAAACCAGCGGTTTGTCCTCCCTGGTAATATATACGTTTACTATTTCTAGTTTATCGAGTTATTATCAACGGGTTCCTAAGCAATAAAAAATTATACCGTGACATGTCGAAAAGATCAGAATATTTTACAATAAATTGTGACGTTGCTACAACTTTACTATGATACTGCTTTAAAAATGCCGTGATTCATTACAGTTTATCATTTTATCTTTCTGACTTGGGTTTGCTTAGTTAGGATCACTGGGATTGCCCGTACTGGGCTTACTACCCTGTATGGGCAACAAGCCGTACGATACTTTCGACCTGCTGGCCAAGACGTTGATGTGATCGGAGTTCAACTGGGGTCCGTTCCATCAACTCGTGCTGCTGAACAGCTACAGCGCCATCAGGGACGCCTTCAAAGAGGACGTGCTTGCAGGAAGGCCGGATACGTACTTCTTCACTCGTAGATCCGAAGGAAACCACGGTAATATCAAAACACTGATTTCCACGCAACTATTATTGACAGTGTCGAGGGGATGACAACTCATCCTGAGAGTGTAGGAGATTATTCTCGGAATTTTTTCTCGGAATTCTCCCTTTTTGCTTTCTTGACGTTCTATCAGCCCCTTGATTTGCATGCGACGCTTCTTACAGGGGCTTATTTCTTGCTTTTAGTTGAGGTTTGACCTTCAAACACTCGGGACGTCATTCAAAATCTGGACTAGGTGCCCAATTGGATGTTGCAGTTCAAACTAAAACAAATCGTTTCTTCCGTGCTCGATTTTTTTAAACAGTGCTTTTGACCAATCCGTTGGAATTTCCGGCTTTCTTTATCACCAAGGTAAAAGCTTTTAATTCTGCATTAACAATAACTACAAAAATTAATTAAAATAAAGCTTAAGTTAAAGTTAAAGGCAAAGTAACTTGAGGCAAACTTAAGTACAAAGTTGCTATAAAATTTTCCATTTCGTTCCCGTAACTTCGTTTGCACTACATTACAAGCGCGTCTTTAAAATGGTACGGTACTTACATATCGTGTCTTAACGGAATCATTTATGATTAGTTCGTATAAGTATATCAATGTGCTTTTAGTAACTAGACACAATCTCAGTAAGAACTGAACACTGTTAGTTTCTGTCGAGTTATTTCGTTTCAGATACTCTTTCTTTTTGCAAGTGCACGTGCATTCAAGTCTAACAAATTTTGTGTGGAGTGCGAAATTAAAGCTCTCGTAGAATATTGGCTCACCTTCGAGCACAAACTATAAGCGTTATTTTGTCCATACGTTCTTGTGTCTTGACTATTGTGTTGGCAAATCCGAATGTCGTGAGCTTGATAAGTATCAGGTAGAAGATATGTAGTCCTAGAAGGTTCATCGTCGAGTCAGAACGACCTCAAACGGGGGGACAGGCCGAAGAAAAGTTTGCTTAGCTTGAGGCTGCGGTAGCGACTTTCCGTATGCCGCAGTGAACTTGAAAGTGTGAAGCAGATGAGTAGCAAAGAGGTACAACTCCATCCGAGCTAGGCTTTCTCCCAAACAGGATCGTTTACCTATCGATAAATTTTATTGCTGAATTTGAAGGTATGAAGAAGTCAAGCTGTTAACGTACCGATCAGAAAGGGAATAAGGCGATCCACTTGCTTAACTTGCCCTTGGTTATCAAGGAAATGCTCCGGGTAAAAGTCGTCTGGTCTTTCCCAGACTTTGGGATCGTGGTGTACCGCGTAGATGTTGGATAGTAGCATGGTCCCTTTGGGGATCTTGTAGCCACGGAACTCTGTTTTGACAAGTGTTTTACAAGACAGGGTTACAGTTTTTATGGCGCGAAAGTAGTGTTTCGAATTCGATGCAAACTGAAATGTAATAACTCTTACTTCCTAATATTTTGATGATATTATAGTGCAATTTGCGAAACACAACTAATTTAAAGCAAACGACGAAAGCAATGATTCCACGTTCTATCCGTTTCGCACTATGGACTTAATGCTGATGAATAACCGTCAAGCAAGTGTATAGGAAGTAGGGGCAAAATAAACATTAACACAAGGAAACAGATTACTGGTAAATTCACTTCGAGACCATTAACACGTTTGTGGCGTTAGGATTTAAGGTCAGGCTAAACTTTAAACATAATTTTTGTAAATGTTCGTCACAAGACGCATGTAATAATACGAAAGACTTAATGTTACGACGTTTACAGAAACTTCCTATGTCGAGTACAGTGAAAGTCGTATAGTGTTTAAGTTAGTTACCGGTGTCGGCAAGGGCACTGTGTGCTACACCAAGAGGAGTTAGTGAGGCGCACCTATGGGTCTCCATTAGTACCGCTTCCATATACGGCAGCCTATTGATGCAAACATACTCTATTAACAATGCGTTCTGAATGTATAGAACAAGTGCAGCGTTACAGTGGTCTATCCTCCAAGGTTGGCATTCTGCTCTTTCCAACAACTCGATCCAGCTCCTGATGGACTCGTTCCTGTACTTCGGAATTCTTGATTAAGTAATAGACCATCCAGTTAAGAGTGGTAGACACAGTCTCTGCACCGGCCAAGAAAAGGTCCATCACCGCATACACAAGATTCTTCACTGCAGCCATTGAGGGTGTCACATTACGGCAAGTGAAGCAACTGAATCTTTCGTGTCAACTTACTTCCTTTGCGCCCGTGAAAGGCAGACCCTGGCTCTGCTTGAGATACTTTGACTAGAAATCCCTTAATGAAATTGTCCGTCTGGCCGTCCTTCTGGTATAACTTCAGTTGCCTCTCGACCTCTCTCTGATTGACAAATTGTATCATTGATTCCACAAAAGGTGGTTTTGGTTTAGGTTTCCTATTTACTTTTATAGTGCAAGTATGAAAGTACCGTGTACCTGGAAAAGATTTCTCATGCCGGTGATTTGTTGCACGAGGGCCTCTGCGCCAATGAGCCAAGGAGGAATGTATCTGTTGTAAGGTATCAGCAATGCCAGTCCCGAGGCACTGACCCGATTAATTTGCCTGCATTGAACAGATATGCCGTAGTATTTTCGTACTTGCTTAAACACTTCAATGGCGCTGCATTATATTTTATTTCCAAAATCGCACCTTCTCCAAAGGTCCAGGACACCTTTCATCTGCGGATCGTCGAGCCGAATTCGTTGGCCGGTCGTCACGGCCCACAGAGCGTTAACGACGGACAAATTGAAACGCCCTTGAAGCTGGACAGGCATATTAAGGTCCTTTCTAAACCCAAGAGAATACCATCTGCTTTGATTACATTAAAAGGCACATGGATGACATACTTCAGTATGTCGAGTAATTCGGCTGTTTCGTTGAGTATGGTCGTCTCCAGAAAGGATCTGCCAAAACCAAGATCTCGCAGAATTCGTAAGCTGTAGCGACGAATTTCTTGCCAGTCAGCACCTCGGTTGAATATAATACCTGAAACGGAAATATAGTTTCAATTGTCCGCAGTCCCGCGTAACAATCAACTGCATTGGGCCTAAAGCTGTGTGGCTATGAATTGAATTATCGGTAGAATGAGAATCTGGACTCATACTGACTGACTGACTGAGACTGGACTTACACATCTTTTTCATACATATTTATATAAAGCTAACTACTACTGAACAGAAAAGCTGCGTTTGATGGCGGCATACTCAAGTATTGATGAGTGATGTCTAATTAAACATTTATCTATTCTTACATGCGTGGTGAAGACTTCTTTTCAGTTTTCAGTCAGATAGCTTTAATCAGTTACCATGGTTTCCTTCAGATCTGACAGTGAAAAAGTATGTATCCGGCCTTCCCGATAGCGCATCCTCTTTAAAGGCATCTCTAGTGGCAGCGTAGCTGTTGAGAAGCACAACTCGTTGAAATGGGCCCCAATTGACTCCGATGACGTCGCCGTACTTTTTGGCCAGCTCGTTAAACGTCTCGTACGGCTTGCTACCGAGAAAAGGTAGGTATCCAGCAAAAGGCAGACCCATTGGGCCTAAGTAAACAAATACTTTCATGGTTACCTACATACAGAAGAATGCTATGGACATTGTATTACCCGGTGGGAAGCCATCTGGTTTCCGAGTCATCCTGTACCATATGAAGGCAAGCAGAAGTGACAAGAGAAGAAAGACTATCATATTTTCTGCGAGCTTCGGGAAAAACAGCTTATGGGAATAAGCACTACTGTCTCGTGCGAGACTTGAAAACAGACTAAGCAAGTTGCACTTGCCCCAGTACCGTTTATAACAGAAGGCAATGAGGCAAGTTTATGGAGACAGGCTCATTGGTACCGTCTATATTGATAATGCAATTATAACTTTTCGCGCTTCATGTGCATTTACTTATTCTGTTCTTCGTCCTTTTCTAAATAGTATACAATTGTATAGCTAGCTAGCTTAAAACATGCCTACAAAAAATAACCAATCGAATGAACGTGACTCAAAAGGAAAACATACAAAAAAACGACGTTAAAATGATTTGACATTGTCGGACTAGTTACTTGTTTTCGAGTCATGAAGAAAATGAATCAACTTGGTTTTAAACTGAATGTTGCGTTCATTTCATAACATCGGAGCTCTACGTTGATAATAATGCTTTGATGCAAACTGCTTTCCCCAGTAGCTGCTTGTCAGCGCTGCGTTACCATTGTTCTTTGAAGTGGGACTATGGTATTCTTGTATATCTAGGTTTGCAGATGGCAGCAGGATTTGTTCTCAAGACTCGGTGCCTTTATAAAGCTGCAGAATTTGGAGCCACTTCAAGATCCGATATGTCTTGAGGGCTTTGAATTTGATATATTCTTAATACGGGTCGAACTGAATTTCCGAACCATAGGTGGAATCATGTTATGCCATATATCAGGGTTGTCCGATATCACAATTTCTTAGTATCGATATAATCAATGAAATAGATGGGGCAAAAAATGAAATTTTGATATCGATGTTATAAAATCCTTATCGATACGTTAACGATACGATACATCGACAAGGTAGCACATATCGACAATATACTACAAGTATTGGACAGAAAAACAGTTTCAAACAAGAGCGCGCGCAACGATATAGGAGAGAAAGAAAATCGACAAAGTATTGTGCGCTCGATATTGAAAAAAGCGAATATCGATATTAGCGATACCTTAAGGTTTCCCAATATCAATATCGATAGCCTTAGCGATATGCAAATTTCTTAATGATACGGTATATTGACGTCAAAAAGCATCGACATATCGAAATTTCAATATTGATTAATTGCAATCGCACTTTCATTCGCTTTATCTACTATAGTCATTAATTGGTGTTACTACTAAACATGCTTAAACAAACGTATTCAACTATGGGCGCGACTCTCAAGGAGTTGCTGACTCAGCAAAGAGGTAAGAAGGGCCAGCTTGGTCTCCTTTTCAACAGCTGAAGTGCCTTCCCCCTTTTTTAATCTGTAGTACAAATACCTTGGTACTGGGAAAGTCGATTGTTCGTCACATTCGAAAGTCACGGTGAAATTATCTTCCTTTTGCTCTCGGCTGCTGCAACTCGTGACGGGTTGCGACAGTCAACCTGCGTATTGCGTCAGTGAAACTACTCTTATATTAACGCCTTTAGCCACCTTCTGCTCAGTCCATTGTAAACCAAGTGAACAGCCGAGAAGTTTCAATTGTAGCCATGATTTTACTAGCATCTTGCTGTCTGCTCTTGCTCCTAGTTTTGTATAGAACCACTCGAAGACCTTCTAGATTCCCTCCTGGTAAATCCAGTGTCTCAATCCTTATTATTCACGTAATTAACCACAATTCCCGTTCAAATCCAGGTCCTTTGAATCTGCCCTTATTGGGCTACCTACCGTTTCTAGGAGCCAAACCACACGAGACTTTTGTGCAGCTCGGAAAGAAGTATGGCGATGTGTTTAGCGTCAATTGGGGACCGTTCCGTCGTATGGTGGTTCTAAACAGCTACAGCGCCATTAAGGATGGCTTCAAGGAGGACCTGCTTTCCGGAAGACCGGATACGTATCTGTTTATTGCCAGATCGGAAGGACATCACGGTAGTAGATAATGTTGGCATTGAAGGTAGAATGTTGAAAGGTAGTAACTGACCCGGTTATCGATTGTGCTGCTACATCTGTAGAGTGCAATATCGCAGCTGTATAGCCTAGCTTGCTATCTATTTATCTATTTAGCCCCCTATCCAGCTATCTAGCTGTCGATGAACATTTAGAATGGATTGTGCAAACTATCCTTTCACTGTGCTATTTTGCCCTCACTTTTCTTATTGTTAGCTTGATGTTTCTTTGTAGTTTGCCCTTGATAAGTTCATAAAGGTTAACTTTAATTGCGGAGAGAATTTACATAAGTCATAAATTCTTTGTAAAAGGTGTCATATTCAACGAGGGCACTGACTGGCAGGAAGTCCGCCGCTTCAGTTTACGAGCATTACGGGATTTCGGCTTTGGCAAATCTTACTTGGAAACTGCGATTACTAACGAGATTGCTGAACTGCTCCAGTCATTCAGGTACTCACTTTTGCTGAAGTGCTCTTAAACCAACAGTTTGACTTTTGCGTCTGCAATTTTGAACGGAAACTCACAGAAAGGACCTCGGAGTGGTGATGCAACCGCATGGACGTTTCAGTATGTCCGTGCTAAACGCCCTCTGGGCTATGGTGACCGGAGAACGGATTCAAGCAGACGACGCCGAGATGATGGCTATGCTAAACGAGCTGAGAAAGTAAACTTTTTGCCTGGAATTCCATAGTTACTTTAAGGAATAGCAATAATAAACCCAAATTCTGATAGTAGTTTTAGTTTAGTTTTCAGATCACCAAATGACGCTTCCAGTAGATGGCGTTGATTAGAAACTTGTTGTAGCGTAAGCTAAACCGATCTAGTGCTATTCAATTAATCCTCAGTGAATCATTCATACTTCTTTATTAAATCCCACACTTTCCTTGTTAGCCCAGTATTCCTGGACTGTTCTGTTGTAGCAAAAGCAATTAGTCGTAACACTCGTGCTTGGTTCGTTAGTCATTAACCACGTTAGTATTAATGTTATTTCAAATTCTCGTTTAGATTAGTTACCGAACAGGAAGTTGCTGGTCTGGCCCAGCTGGTTCCCCACAATAGGCTCATACCGCTGTTCCTGATTGGAGCAGATTACTTCATGAAGCAGACCCAAGCTATTGCCAGTCTTTTCCAGGTGCGTAACACGTATTTAGGGCTAACTTACTTTGTTCAAACTTGCGATAATTTTGTTAAACAGAAGCAAATAGTCCACCAGTTGGAAGTGTACAAAAAAGACGGCCAGGCAGACAACTTTATCAAGACATTCGCTGGCAAAATGTCACAGGCTCAGGAGAACTCGGCATTCGGTGGAGAGAAAGGAAGTCAGTTAACCCCTAAAACAATTGCGTCATACTCATGTTAAAGTTTCTGAATTTATTAGTAAAGAACCTGGTTTATACGGTGATGGATCTGTTCGTAGCCGGGGCAGAAACGGTGTCGACCACCTTGACTTTCATGATCTTCTACTTGGCCAAGAATCCACACGTCCAGGATCGAGTCCACAAGGAACTGGATGCGGTTGTAGGAAGGAGCAGACTGCCCATGCTTGAAGACAAACCACTGTAAAACACCCAATGCTTCAAA
Organism: Leptestheria dahalacensis; assembly: GCA_022114935.1. Taxonomy (NCBI): domain Eukaryota; kingdom Metazoa; phylum Arthropoda; class Branchiopoda; order Diplostraca; family Leptestheriidae; genus Leptestheria; species Leptestheria dahalacensis. The sequence goes on along the minus strand of JAIQCU010000302.1, from coordinate 35,814 downwards.
ATCAGATTCTAACGGTCTGAGCGGCTTTACTTGTAACTACTGCAGGTTACCCTATACTGAAGCAGTCCTGATGGAAACACATAGATGCGCAAGTCTTACCCCGCTCGGTCTGCCTCACGGTGCAACTAATGATACCGGTAAACAAGGAAACTTTTCCTTCATATCGCAAAATCCTGACTCTGAAACAGATAAGCTGGTTTTCGATATCAGATATTGGTCATAGCTGTGCCCCTGATAAGCTTCCCTGTTTAGGTATTACTGACCAGAGTCTTATTCCCTACTGATGCTATTTTTAGAATTCCGTGGGTATAAGATACCCAAGGGAACCATACTGGTTGCCAATGTGCACGCCGTCCACAACGATCCTGAAATCTGGGAGAAGCCGGATCAATTCTACCCGGAACATTTCCTCGACAGCCAAGGCAAAGTGAAACATGTCGAGCAGCTTATTCCATTCCTAATCGGTAAACACGCTTTCTACCATTGTCGATTAACTACCCAGCCAATTTCACGTTCAAAATTATTTGCTGATAACAAGATACCATCTAAAAGTGGCAATGGGGGGAGGAGTATGGTATGAAAATTATTACTAAAGTAAAGAAATTTATCAAAACTACTATAGTAACCCTGAATATCGAGTAGTTTCAATAGTATTAGTATTACTTACGAATTGTTCCATGACTAGTATTACTTGATAGTAAGCTTTGTTAATTCACCGCTAGATGGCACTGTGATCAATGATCTTCTCCTTGGGTGTAGGTAAACGCGCTTGTTTGGGAGAGAGTCTAGCCAAGATGGAACTGTTCCTATTTGCTACTCATTTGCTGCACAGCTTCAAATTCACTTTGGCCGAGGACTGTGTACCCGAAGAAGGAAGAGTAGCCATTGTGCGTGCTCCACCCTCTTACGAAGTTGTTCTGACTCAGCGGTAGAATGCGACTGGTAAACTCAAATCAAGTAAACATAATGAACGCAACACTTTTCATTAATTCGTTTTGACACATGTTAGCATAAGTCTGTGTGTAACATCATGGTCGTTAACGCTTCCTGTTCTGCATAGGTTCTGTTTCACCGTAGTCCTGGAGATACTGAAAACCTCTGCGAAATACGTTGCTTCCTACCAGTGCTAACTCCTTAGAAACGGGCATCATGTATGTTTAATACACTGTAGAACATCCTGGTAATCAGTCATAACCTGTGGACTAGAAAAGAAAGGATTCCTCAAAGTAACACGAGTTCTAGAGGCGGACTTATCACATCTAGGCAGTATAGTGAATATTAGTACTCACAGTACAATCCAGGGGCAAAAAAGAGCTCTTGCCGGGGAAAAGTAGATTGCATACTGTTCCTAAAAGTTCAAAGATATAGCACCCCAAAAAATGTCGCACGTACGCCTAGACATAACCAATGCACTTGTCAAGTTTCGTTCAAATCGGTTTGTAAGTTTCGCCATAATGAAATCCTAAAAGTTGCGAGTTGCTACGTTTCTCTTCGGAGCTCCTTTTTTGCCCCACCTTGTACTGATTCTGCAGTAATAATTTATGTTTAACATAAAGTCACTTTCTTTTAATATACGATAGTAAAGTAATCAAAGTAAGCATATTGAATATGTATTGCGTGATGTCTTGTTTCATTGCATGTCTTTAGTAAGGGTAACTAGAGAGACTCGAACGTAAATCACAAATTGATTATTGGAATTGAATAATTGTCGATCGTGTGACCTTGTTTACCCGCTGCCTTGGCCACGGCTCCCAACACGGCTGCCGCACTTATAAAACCAAAGGGTTTTCCGCAATCCTGCAGCTGGTTTCTTCTGCAAATCGCATGGACAAACAACCTGGACAAGTATAATATTACACATACATTTCATCCTAAATTAATATATCTTAAAAGTACACTAATGTTCTATATGCAGTGGGTTTAAGCTCCATAAACAACTCCAAAAAGCCGAAGAACAAAAACGAGCTGGACTGCTACTTGGATAAGGATCAGATCCCCATCAATTGCTCGGCCCTAAGTGAAGATGGCTCTCTATTGGTCACAGGAAGAGAAGACGGATCCGTTCTTTTCTGGTCAGCTCGAACGGATGCCCTGGAGCAGCTTGGACTTTTCCAGTAATTCTTTGAAATCTAACACATTTAACTTAAATACATCAAACTGTACTAAATTTAAGGGGACACAGCAGTTATGTGACATGCGCTGCGGTTCAGGATACTTTCGTGATCACGGGATCGGCTGACGGAACTTTACGCAAGTGGGACATCAATGATGATGATGGAGATCCTTGCGTGTTTATTTACAAGGTTCCATTCGTTTAACATGTTATCTAAGAAACAAATGGTTTTATGCTAATCGTGTCAATAGGGTCACACGGGAAAGATCAGTAATGTTCTAGTGAACGACGAGTACATCTTCTCCTCTTCTGCGGACAAGACAGCCCGTGTCTGGCTCTTCGACGTCGGTGATCTGCCCTATGCTAATCCCGACAAAGCTGTTGTCCGCATTTTTGAGGTAAGTCGCTGTACAGTCGCATAGACTTGCGTCCGTAATACTCCAAGCTAACTTATAATCAATGACACACTAGTTACAATACAGACTTTAATTGAATATAGTTAAGTAATATTGACCATTAGAATTCTAATATGTTTGAATGAAATGGATCAACGCAGGATCATAACGGGCCCGTCTATTCGTTGATATTCCTACCGTCGCCAGACGAGCCGGTGACTGACGAAGATGAAGACGAATCGCCGTTTGCCACTCAGGTATTCTACTGCATTGATCCTCATGATGTTTAACCAAAGTCTACTTCCTCTTTTCTGAGACGGGAGAGTAATCTGGGTTAATGAAGAGTTATCTAAAATTATAGGCGCAGATCCAGTACTCCGCCCCAGTTGCACTAACCAATTCAAAGTACAGCAAAGTGGACGATACCCCTATCGACTGGGGCGATACCCTCATCACGGGCTGTGCAGATGGCATCGCCAGAGCATGGAGTATCGACAGTGGAACTTGCGTTAAGGTAATTTTTTATTCTAGCGAACTATAAGAGATTCATTGGTAAAAGCATAAGTTAACTTCATAGCGCATTTCAACGTGATTCACTTTAATTGCATGACTAATGTAATAGTTCAGATAAGAGCCTGTATATAGTAACCAATTACTAATGTATCCAGCAATACCGTGGCCATACTGGACCCATTACGTGCCTAGCCACTAGCCACGAGAAGGATATCCTCTTTACGGGCAGCGCTGATCATACAGTCCGGTCTTGGAACCTGTTGAAGGGCACCCAGCTGAAGGTACCTTGGCAGCTTTTACTTGGGGAAATATGTATGGCAATGAAATGTTAGGAATAATGTGATTATGTCAGATTGTATGGTATATCGAAATGCTAAGGGATACTTTGTCACGTTTAGGTTTTCAACGGTCACGAGGGCACTATACTCGGACTGGTTGCCGATAAACGTCTTCTGTACTCGGCTAGCGCTGATAAAACTGCCCGAGCCTGGGTGGCCGAGTTCGGGGACTGCACCCGCACGTTCAAGGGTCACAAGCGATCCATTACTGCTATACAGCTCCATTACGGAATAAGTATAGCTATTATTATCGCATAAATTAAGTTAAGGGAAGATTCTTCATTTTGTTAATATCAATATGCCTTAGTATTTACCGGATGCGGTGACGGAACTGTACGCGCTTTTGAAGCCAAGTCTGGAACCCTGCTGGAAGAGTTTCGCGGTCATTCGAGTGCCGTGACATCCATCGCTTTCGTCGACGGCAAGTTATTCAGTACGTCGAGTGATGGATCTCTTCGTCTTTGGGATAGTACATGCATCGCGTAAGTTGTAATAACACATATATATTTGCACTAAACAGCAATGTTAACCAATTTTTTTCGTTTCGTAATGGCAGAGATGTAAAAAAGCACGTGTCTGGGCAAGGGCAGGATCTGGTCTTGAAGCAGCAGAAGAATCTTGAGGTTCTGGAGAAGCGTCTGGACAAGATGCTACTGGCAGGAACACGCTAAAAGTAGTCAATTATGGAAGAAGTAGAGAGCACGAGCGTGACGCATGCAGGTATTTTTCGCACTAAGAGCCTTCAAGTTAGCTTTTAACTGCGTATGTAGATGTAGTTAATATACATATTGACGGAAATCGTTACACGAGTTCAGAATTTTTCCACCAACACTAGTAGCCCAAATGTACGTACTTAAATTCTGTATTGTTACAATTTTGTAAGGTAGCGTGGCCGAGCGGTCTAAGGCGCTGGTTTAAGGCACCAGTCTCTTCGGGGGCGTGGGTTCGAATCCCACCGCTGCCACAACTTTTTTTCCTTTTTTTTCGTCCAAGCGATAGCTTCGTTATCTTTACTTTACTTTTATACTTTAATAACAGCTATTTTGATTCCGTAAAGTAGCGAAGCGTTAAAATGCGTTAAAATTAACTGTTGCAATTGCAATATTTATGAAAATTCTAAGGGCGTTTTCTTTTGCAGTAGTCGTTCAGTCACTACATTACGTTGAAATGGCTTCAATCATTCATATAATTAACTTGTACATCTTAACTAATGTACACTATACTAACCAAAACAATAGAAAAACACAATGTGACCGTTTGAATCATTAAACTGCAAACAGTTAGAAACGGTGAGTGGAAATGTATTACAAGTTATTATATCAGTGTGTCTCATGTTGTAGCCCTTAGGCGCCAAGTTGTTTATCGAAACCCTTTCACAAAAGGGTCGAAGAGTAAAAGCGTCTTCCGTTTCTCCGAAACGGCGACGGGGTAAACAAGTTCGCTGAGGCTGATGCCGTGACCGTTTAGCGTCTGCCAGCGCATAGCGGTGTAATACGGTACTCTTGACACTTCTTGTGAAAGTAGTCAGTTGGACTTCTATTTAAGCAAGGTAGAACAAGTTGAAGAATCACCAGTTCACATCGGTGCATTCCCTCGATCACTCCTTTAAACCCCATTCATTCACCATGAAAACTGTAAGTACATTTTACATGTCTTCTACTTCAAAATGGATTCTTGACTAAGCATTTCGAACATTAGTTAACTTTAAACTAGTATCGAATTTCATTGGTTTGAATTTTATTGCAGGTCATTATTTTGGCTCTTGCTGCAGTGGCCCTGGCTCAGTCCATGGATCCCGTACCGATCCTTAACGAGGAGGTTGAAATGAATCGAGATGGAAGCTACAAATTCAGGTACCATTATCTTCACTTACCTTAATATTAATTTAACAGCATACGTTTATAATAAAATACAATGTGAATTACGTTTGTAGCTATGCAACTGGCGATGGAATCCAGCGAGAGGAGAGCGGCATCCAGAAGCAGATCGGCGAGGAGATGGGCCAGGCTACCCAGGGGCGAGTCACCTACACCGCCCCCGATGGCCAACGGATCACACTGAGCTACGTCGCTGATGAGGATGGATTCCAGCCGACCGGAAGCCACTTGCCCACCCCGCCTCCTGCTCCCGAGCACGTCGTTAAGATCCTCGATGATCTCCGACGACAGGGAAAACTGTAAACGATTCGAATGTAACGCAACTCTATGGAATGTTTGAAGATGGGTTTCAAGGTGTGGTGTACTTACTGTATCAACGATTGTACAAATGACTTTTAAGAGATGAAATGCTGTTTAATAAACAAGCTTATACCGCATTACTGTTTACGGTTAACTTAATATAATGGACCTTAAAAGACTTCTCGGCATCATCTGTAGTAGTCGTGTAACTGAGGCGTGTGCTTCTTTGGATATCGAACTGTCTTACAGATAATGTGTCACTTGCGGAACTTAGATATAACGGGAACAAGACCGACGTCAATAGCCTACCGGACAATGAGAGGAAATATGCTAGCACTATGGTAAACGTCTAAAAGATTTCCTTCCAGCCTGAACTGAAACATCATCAAGTAGGGCGAGACTACAGTCGTATTTTCAAACCATTGAACAAACCAACTGAAGAAGTGTATTGTAACGTGTATTGTAATTATACAGGCGCATGTTTTTCACTGAAAGTTGCGTCACACGTGCTAAACCTAGCTCACTAAGTGGACCAAATTCGTACAACTTAAATGTCGACTTAAGTTCGACTTAAGTGTGGCAGGTTATCGACACATTTTCTGCCGTTTTCCACGTTGGAGTTGCAAGGGAGAATTACAATAATTCTCAACTAATTTTCATTAGAGCGGTGGCTAGAATGAGTCCTGAAACCTGTTAGACTGATTTAGTAAGAACTTAATAGAATAGTTCGTTTGCGAACTAACGTAGAGGAAAACAAACTTTCGGTAATTATCAGGATATTTCTCAGCTGCATGATCCATAATAGATTTTAATAAACAGATCTTAGTATAGCTTTTAATGAAGAAAGGGTTTTACCGTGAGTATAGGGCGTAAATTTTGTCTTACAAAGAAAAAACAATACGCAGAATTACATTTATTTTCACTTAAGGAAATTGTATTATACTGACATGAAGAGGTCCTTTCACCAGTAAAAGTAACAGTTCTCTTATCCGCCTGACCGTTAACGTAAACAAAGTCTTGACCTTTCCTATCAGGTAACTACTGATAAGAAAGGTCACTTTTTGAAAGCAAGACAAGCCGACTTGTGAATAAAAAAGGACTGGAACCCACTGCAAAGTCAGCACTTACCTTTGATTCGTCCTCCTGTACACTTCCAATTCAAGCTACCAACATGAGAACCGTAAGTTAACTGAATCTCCAAGTTCACAATCTCTTTAAACAGTTCAGCTTTCCAACAGCGTGTAACATTCTGCTATTGAAACCGTCTAGTTTATTCTCTTGGCTCTTGCTGCTGTGGCTTTGGCTCAATCCATGGATCCCGTACCGATCCTTAATGAGGAGGTCGAAATGAACCGCGATGGAAGTTACCGATTCAGGTGAGATTTCAAAACTTCATGTTTTGTGCCCATTCTAAATGAAAATTCCAAAATGTTGATTGTATAGCTATGCAACTGGTGATGGAATCCAGCGGGAGGAGAGCGGCATCCAGAAGCAGATCGGCGAGGAGATGGGCCAGGCTACCCAGGGACGAGTCACCTACACCGCCCCCGATGGCCAACGGATCACACTGAGCTACGTCGCTGATGAGGATGGATTCCAGCCGACCGGAAGCCACCTGCCCACCCCGCCTCCTGCTCCCGAGCACGTCGTAAAGATCCTCGATGATCTCCGACGACAGGGAAAACTGTAAAACAATTCTGCCTTGAAGCACCCTAGCATGTTCGAACTTGCCTTGTGGTGTTTATGTGCTGTATAGGTGTTTTGTACAATAAGACTTGACAGAGGTGATGTCGTAATCAATAAACAAACTCGTATCGTGAATTCATGGCGGTATTGTATTCCGTTTTACTAAAGCTGCAGAACGGTAACGAGACCCCAGCAACTTCAGAGAACTGATCAACATTGGCTCCTATGATCCTTTGCTCTTTTACCTATACAATGAAAAATACTAGTTGATTCTCAGTACGATAGTCGACTCGGATCCAAGTACGTCCAAACGGTCAAGAATTTGACACAAGTTGACACCAGGCTTTCTGTCGTACAAGTGATGTCAACGACTCGACTTGACTCGACTCGACTTGGGCCTGAGTCAAGTCGAATCAAATTCGATGATACACAGGCTAACGTCGAGTACAGTTGAATCACTTAGGCGGACTTGAGTCGGCCATGTCGAGTCAAATCCCAAGTCGTTTTAGTCGACTTGCAAAATCAAGAGTCGAATTGATTCATGTAACGGAAAGAACCGATTCATTTCGGCTTAAAAGTCGACTACAAGTCGACCCTTCTATCATTGGGTAGGAACTAACAGCCAAACAAGGAACATCTCATTCATGCTGGAGTATCTTTGGCAAAATTACCCAAATTCAAGATGCATATCTTTTTCGCGTCTAATGAATGAACTTGGCAATTAATTACATGTCATTAGACAATTCTTTAAATAGAAACACTTATGTTTAAGTGTAGGTGGTAAAATATCTGAAGCTTTCGTAAACGATTTTCATAATCCTAATGTATGATGAAGAGCAAATATAGTTAATCTAATATAACATTAGAGTTAAAACGAACATCTTATGCTTATGTTTTTTTAATCAAGAGTTAATTAGCATAGTGAACCGACAATGAACTTGCGATGATAGCGTTAAAGAGGGCTTTAGCAGAAAGTATCTTAACTTCTAGATGTATGCATAATACATGAAGGCAAAAAACTCAACTTTGTGATTGGAATCGAATGAAAGCCGCAATCGTTATTGCACAAGTCTGATTATTAATCGAACTATCTTAAGAAAGCATTACAAAAAAATATAGAGTTGCGGTTTTTTTTCACAAGGCATATATTCAGGTCAAACGAATAACAGTAAGTCTTAGGGAATCAGTGTATTAATAACACTGCGCCCTTTCACCATTCTACTGTTTCCCTTTCTACGCGACACGTTAACGGTAAACAAGCACGGCGCGTTTGACCTCTGCTATCAGGTTGACCCTTTCTGACCGGGTGGGCGGATACCATTCGAAAGCAGGTCACTCCGACTTGTACTTAAAGACAGGTCAGCAGAGCAGGAAAGTCACCAGTTGCCTTTGAATCGTCTTGTCTAGCGCTTCGACTATCCACAAATCAACATGAGAACCGTAAGTTGGATTTTCTTGAATTGAAGTTGGGTTGACTTTTAAACCAATCTGTATTGGAAATCTCGTAGGTCATTGTTTTGGCTCTTGCTGCTGTGGCCCTGGCTCAGTCCATGGATCCCGTACCGATCCTCAATGAGGAGGTTGAAATGAATCGAGATGGAAGCTACAAATTCAGGTACCATTATCTTCACTTATCTTAATATTAATTTAACAGTATACGTTTATAACATAATACAATGTGAATTACGTTTGTAGCTATGCAACTGGCGATGGAATCCAGCGGGAGGAGAGCGGCATCCAGAAGCAGATCGGCGAGGAGATGGGCCAGGCTACCCAGGGACGAGTCAGCTACACCGCTCCCGATGGCCAACGGATCACACTGAGCTACGTCGCCGATGAGGATGGATTCCAGCCGACTGGAAGCCACCTGCCCGTTGCGCCGCCTGCTCCCCCGCACGTTGAGCGAATCCTCGAGGATCTCAGGCGTCAGGGGAAACTGTAAACAACCCCACGTTCATGCGCCAGAGAATGTTACCAAATGTCTGGTGTATGTACTACTATATGTAAGCGACTGTACAGAAAACCTCCAAGAGATTCTTATCAATAAAACAATTAGCTCACACTTACCTGTTCTAGAGTTTACTTATGAGGTCGCGGACTGCGATCAGTTTTCAGAATCAATCACCATAAGCTCCTGCTCCTTTGTAAAAGTCGTACCCTAATTTCTTTGGCTACTGTGCAGATTTCAGGCAGTTCATTGGCTCAGCCTGTAGCAAAACCAGCCTGCTGAAATAACTGAAAGTTCCAGAAGCTAGATTTCACAATTTTTAGCAAGTCCATTCAGATTCCGCAATAAACTCAGTAGACCAAGCAGGGCCGCCCAGAGGTCTCTCGGGGCCCGGGGGCGAGACCGAAAAGGGGACGTAGCCGGGGCCCTTCTCACAAGCTACAAAGGTCGAAAAGTACGCAGAAGGGGGCCCCTAAACTGTTGGGGCCCGGGGCAGATCGCCCCAGTAGCCCCCCCTCTGGGCGGCCCTGAGACCAAGGTATTAATCCTGTTGTTGGCCAAAGACCTGCAACTTGAACGAGGTAGAAGAGGTTTCGGGTAATATTTACCACAAGTTTGTATATACGCGATGTCTCTAGCTAGAATACCTGAAACGTTCATCTTCTAGCAGCGAATTAGCGTAACCTGTTCTGAAAGTAAAACTGTCAATAGTATGACATTTCGAACTGTAGAGATATACATAGTTGAACTATGTACTACCAGGCCGAAGGATACACAGTGGAAGAGATACCAGAACGAAGTACTGGAGCTTAGATAGTAAACATAGTAGTAAACAAGAGATAGTAACATAGATAGGATGGAGGTATGACCAAATAGTAAAATCATAATGCTACTATGGGTACGACCATCAAATAACCAAGATTGTCAGTTAGGTGGTTCGAAACATGATTGACGGTTTTACCACAGGCTAGTATCACGATGCTAACAGGGCGGCTCGGCTTAATAGCACCAAGGTTCGAAAGTTGATGCACGTTACTAACCGAGCCACTTTGCTATTAGGATAATATTGTAAGTCAGCTTTAGCTTTAAGGTACAGTCTAGAGCAAAGCAAGAGGGTTCCGAATCGTATGAAATTATGAATCCTTTGTAAATTTAGAGTTTTATTTTGGCAAAATTAACAGCCCAATTTAAATGAAACTTGTCTAGTATGTAGAGTACCATTCGTTCGACAGTCGGTATTTTTTTCGTTGTTACATCTTTGTAAACTTGGGTGCCATAAGCGATCAACTTTCCCCAGCAAGAACTGTCGATCTGCCGAAATGAAGACCGGGGTCTTAATATAGGTCCGCGGTACGAAAAAGTATGAAGTCCCTCCTTGGGTACCGGCATTTCACCTGTATTCCACCGGTCGTTTCTGACCGGTCAATAACCGCCAGATGACCAGCATCGTACCAGGCAAGTGCTAATTTATAGCCAGAGAAATGCCAGATACAAAAAGCTGATTTTTTGTCGGTTTTTTTCCCGGAATAAACCTGAACGATGTGTGGCAATTGCCCGGAATCGGTGACCATGAATATCAGGGTATCAGGAAATTGTACTACGTTGCATAGTAAGCGGTACACCAGAAGGTTTTGCTCGAAGACAAATTTGGCAAAATCTCTTACAGGTCTTGTTATGAAGAGAATATTACGGTAGAAAGGTAGAAAGCGAAACAGAGGCGTCACATTTTGAAAAACCGACGGTTTTCAACGGAAAACTGTAGAGCACGACAGTTCGCCATCTAGCGGTTACCTATCCAACTATTTCCTATGATAAATTTAGTAAAACATTTTTTTGCTGTATTCTAAATATTTGACTTTAATTGTTAGACCAAAATTACGAATTCAGTAAATTTTAAATGCATTTTATCACCGTGTTATTGTAAAAGAGTAAAAATAATTTACGTCGAACTTTCCCGCCAATTGTACGAAAAGCACGAGATTGATGCCCAACGAGAGACGCCATAACGCCTTCATTTTCATTCGCTCGAGCTTTCAGCGTTTCAAACTGCAAATGGCAGGGTGAGTTTTCCTTCTCTACTCATTACATCTACCTTATCTGTTGCTGATAACACATTTCATTTAGTCGTACGTCACTATTGGCAAATAAGGCAAGTAAAAGTGTAAGTAACAGTTCCTTCATGAGCCAACTTGACTCATGTTACTGACAATTCTGAAGAAGCGGCGAGACCAGTTTTACCACCTTGCTTTACTGACTGACAACCAGTGCATGTATTTCTTAGGATGAAAGAGGAGAAGAACAAAATATTTGCTGGTAATGAAGCCCCTGAAGAAAAAGGCAGCGGGGTTCAAAACCAGAGGAACGGTCGTCCCGCTGAAGTAAGCCCGTCAAAAATGTGCTCGAACCAATAATGCGATATTCGTTTGGTAAAGGTATTTGCGCGAAATGAGGCTGGGCAGGACGTTCGTAAGCAAGAACGCAGCAGGTCGCCGAGGATTTCGCCGTTCGTCCCGTCAGGACGGCCATTTACCCCAGCGCCTTCAACGAGTGCAGCCGACGTAAGCCATCTGCCGTCAGTCGAGGATGTCTTCGGCAAACACGTCGCTCCGTTGAAGAAATTCATCGGGAAGGAATTCAAACGCCTTCAGAAAACACTTGAAGGAATTCGCAGAGGTACAGTCGAAATAATTGAAAAAGGGCTTTTGCTGGGAAAAGTTGATGGCTTATTGCTCTTGAATTTATAAAGATATAGCAACTTGAGAAATACTTAGTGCAGCTCTAGTAGTACTTCGTGCACTCTTAAAAGTTTTGTTAAAATTGGTTCGTTAGTTTTGCCGAAATAAGATCCTAGAAATTAGCAAATTATCCGCTGATCTTCCATCATTAAAATCCCTTGTTTTTCACTCTCGACTGTACATGGTTTCCTCTGTTTGGTTAAAAGACCAACTCATCTTTTTTGTCCCGCTCAGAATTGGCTGAAGTCCAGAAGCTTTTGAGCAGAGTACCGCGTAAGAAGAGCTTACGGCGATACCGTGTAAGTTGTTATGTAAACCCGTTGTCCTCTTCACAAATCCTCTCTTCAACTATGGCAATATCTGTCCGCTAGAAACCACTGAAGCGTATTCTGAAGAAAGGTTATTCTCTTGACGTCCTGGAACATAGTTATGGCAACGACACGGGAGTATTGGTTCGTCATCTTCTGAAGGCAGTCTTCCCCCATAAAGAATTAGAAAAAGCCGTCGTCAAGAAAACGTCCAACACCAATGGTACACCGCTGGACCCGGTCAAACTTCGCATCATCAAACGTGACACCAGTTGAAACGTTTCGCTAAATCTAGTGACTATAACTCGATTTGATCTTACAGATTACGTGTGTTTGTTCAGCCAAGTCGAAAAGAGAGAACTGAAACGCATTATTGGCAACAAACTGAAAAGTTTTCGGCTAGCGGCCAGTAGAAAGGTTCACACGTTCTACGTGTCATTTCAATTTGGTTAATTTCACATTCCTTCACTTCTTTTCGCAAAGAACAAGAACATAGAGAACGCCAGGGACGTGCCGATGATGGCCCAAGTGGACGGAGACGATTCAAGTTCACCGAGCGACGAATCTACGGAACCGAATGGAAGTGGCCCAAGTGGTAGCTCCGGTTCCAGTCGACGTCAAACCTGGAGCTCTTCCGGCAACTATGATACTGATGAAACAATGATGATATGAAACAATGGCCAGTTTTCCTCTCTTCTCCCCACGTTTTGTCATTTTTCCTTTTTCCTACCTTTACGTTTTTCCTTCTTCTTACTTATCCAACACTGATTACCAGTCCATTCCAACGTTCATTACATTTTTCCTTTGGCAACTGCGTTCTGTTACTGCAATTCATTGACGTGGTACAATTATGAATTAATTTCAAAAGCAGAAATCGAAATTAATTAGGACCGAGTTCCCTTCATAACTTCGTACAGTACCTAATTAGCTTCATAACAACTCGGCGAGCAGAAGTGCGCATGCAAAAAGGATGCCACTAAGCCTTGCCTCCTTCATTCTGAGGTTTGATTACACACAATAAAGTGCTTCCACTCCATAGATTATCTCGTGTGTTACTTTACATAAATTAACATATCTCTAACTAAATAATAGTCTTTAAACTTTGTCGTACCTATTTCGTATTCATGAGTTTTGATGTTTTTACTGAAGGTGATCTTATTTCAGTCGTTGTTTACTTGATGAAGTGGAACTACTACTGGCTAGTGCTATAAGCAGACAACAACATTGTTTACATTTGTTGCGTGGAGGTTGTTGGCTCATTTCAATGTTTTGTCAAGTAAGCACTCATTGAGGAACTAGGATCTGGAATGAAGTATTGCTGTATATGCAAGAAAAAATACGGTCCTAAAGAGAACCTTCACTTTTTCGAGTGAGGATATACTAAAAGTTTTTAGAAAAGGGTATGAAAGACTGGTTCTGATTGATAGGTTTCCATGGAAACACCCGGAAAGATTGGATAAATGGTTCACGAATTTGGCTATTGAGGGGACCGACTTGAAACCGACACGCTACTCTGTTCTGTGTTCACGACATTTCAAGCCTTCAGACCTGAGCGTGCGGGATAAAGCAGTCCGCCTGCATTCGCACGCCGTTCCACAGCGATTGGCCAACACGCCATGTAATCTACCATGTTACCTATTACCTCTTGCATTAGAGCATTACTTATAAATTGTTTTACCTTTTATTTTAAGGTTCTGCTAGTCGCAATATAGCAGTGGAGACTAGCAGTGTTGAAACGTCCATCTTGGTGTCAATGTATCAAACGTCAACACCAAACACCACCAACGTCGAGAGAACGGCCAAGTTTGAACTGGCTCCACAGAGCCTGCCCGTTATCGTGTTCCCAAATCCCGTCAGCATTCCTCTTAATGGAACTTTACCCTCAGTGCCTAATAGCTGTATTGGCAACCATGCACCGCAAACTTCTGGCGAAATTGTGTTTGTTGTCGTAGGACCCAACCCACTCCCGCACACTGAAACACCTTGTCAAGAGGCCTGTTCCCGTGAGTCTCAACAAGTTAAGATAGTGCTGAAACCTGCCATACCCGACGCGGTACTGGAACGCAGGGCTACGCAGCACGTGGAGGATGTTAGAAACCTGGAGCTGAACAAGTCAGTTGAGTCAGAATCTCGTCAAGACCCAGTTAACAGTACGGTGGCTTGTGCGAGCAACAGTCCTCCGCCGAGCAGCAACAAAAACGTTGAACTCGGTGAAACATTAGCATCGGTATGCAGTCTATAGGTTTGCCGTACAGCTTCATATTCATTTAATTCTACTTTCATTAATAGAACTCCCCGAAAGCAAAACCCGTGAAAAAAAGGAAACGGCTCTCAGTGACTCGCTGTGTACCCGACGACTCGGACAACCCAGTGTTTGCAAGGAAAAAGATGCTGAAACTTCAAGAGGGTTACCAGAGGGTGTGGAGGAAACTTAGGACGGCTCAACAGTCAGTACGGCGTTTGAAACAAGAAAACTTGGAGCTCAAGAAGTTACTACAAGAGTCGCTTGATTTAAAATGAAATTGATTTTGGAGCAATTATTGGTTTTACAAGTCTTTTATGAATACATTCTCATGCTTTATTTTTACAAAAATTTCGTGCGTCCCGTATTAAAGTATAAAAAATTAACTTTTTAAACGAGTATTTGCACATTCACCATAAACATTTCAGATTAAATTAATTTGGTAGGTTCGATATTCTGAGAATATTATTACATCTCTTATTAAAATTATTTTTTAAAAATTAATTTGGACTGCGATTTACTATATTTGCTGTCAATATCAAATAAACTGTACAATAGAATCTACCGACGTTCGCAAAAGCGTACAGGTTTCCATTTACCCGGTCTGCTGTTTAGTATCGACCGCCAAGCAGATGAGTATAAGCAAATTGAATTACAATGACATGCAGACATGCACTGCACTGAGGTGTTACGCTTAATACATACGGCTTTAGCGACAAATGTCATGTCCATATTTACAAAAGCTCTCGCATGGTTACGGTTCATTAATATCTATAATTTGTGTGTGGTTAACTGCACCGTTGAAGTGCTTAATAACTTGACATGAGGACCGGGATAAGATGGCCTTTCTGTTGTACAAATTAAAGTACAAAGTAATAGTAATCTTATTATTTCTTATTGTATTGTCATATACATAATATTTTTGTAGCCTATAAACTAACTATACGTATAAATAACTAAGCCATTCATTCACTGGGAAATCTAGAAAGCCAGTCACCAGTGGATCGTGCAAGGTCAATAACGTTTGGCGTACTTCGTGGGGAGCTGAAGAGCCAACATATTACTTTCAACGTTCGGTGGACTTATTACTAGTGTTGCGCTGGAACTGTCAACAACATGCGAAGCAGATGAATGTCAACGAGACCACTGGACGTCTGTACGCAAGGCTCGTCGATCGATGGTAAGACTTTACTGCCCGTTTGTGATGCAAAGGATTGTGTCTGCTTTGTCTCAGAAGTTGAAAGTACCGTCCGTGTTTAGTGCTTCCATTGCTAAAAGATTGGCGCAGTCATACAGATACACTACACTGAGTTTGTCGTTCTGAATTTCAACCAAGAACTGTTTGCGTTGTTTAGGTCTAAGTTAACTTAATTCACTCGCAACAAGCTAATTAAAATATAAATAGTCCAAAAGGCTTATTTAACATATCCGACTTTGTTTCACCATGATTCAAACTAATCAAATAGTTTTCCTGAAGAAGTTCGATGTGCTGTGTGCTGCCGAAACCTTTGCCTGTTTGCCGCTTGCTGATACCGTTGAACGTCTTGAACGTAGCCTCGTTTCTGTTATAGTGTAATTTCCCCAGACTCGTAAGTACATTTACTTTAATTTAAGTTCTGTGATCAGTTACGTATGCGTACATAAATGTCTAGTTATGTGATGTGTACGTATGATGGGCTTTTGCTTTACTCAGACTTGGTATGACAGCATTGAGTGAAACCCGGTTTCTATGTAGCTAGTTGAACAATGTAGTTGTGGTTAACTCTATAAGGGTTATAACTTAATCAAATTAATGTGAGTTTTGTTTGTGGAGAACACGAGCTAATGCAGTTTGGTATCTGGTTAAAGTCTGACGTAACCACGTACTGAAACCACGGGAATAAGACAAGTGGCTTACACTTATTCCAGGCGTTTGGAGCGCAGAGTTATAAACAGCTGAACAACTGGCAAACAGAGGAACCGGATGAAGGCCATATTGTGAACATCGTAGCAGAGAAGATTCAGACTGACATTCTTCGTGCCGTCAAAGTTCTCAGCGTGAATTCCATATATTTAGGTACAATTATTTCAAATAATTTTGGTGTTTTGTTGGTGAATGAAAATACAATTGGGAAGGTTCGACACAGCTCTCTTGTCTTGATACAATAGAGCGATTAGATTATGCGATACTACTTTTGAATTCAGTAAAAGAAGGGAATCGTGTGATAGGAAATACACAGATCAACAACTATTCAGCAACATTAAAAGAAGGAAAACAACTAGAGTACAGTCGAATACTAAGCAAAGCGATCTATTAAAGAGGGCGTCTTAGAAATGTAAGATCCTCCATGACAATCTCCGAAAACAGCAGTGAACAGAAGAAATATAAATACAGTTGAGAGTTTCTCTTTTCAAGTAAATAAGAGGCAGAACAATTTGAAGATTTTCAAGACGAAGTCTAGATAAAACCATTGATTGAGGTGTGCGATTCAATTGTGACAGACAGCGCCATCTAGCGGCAGTAATTGGTACTAAATAGTACTTTCTTCACAAAGAATCGCAGGTGAAGAACAGGTATCAGTTTTTCGCAATGTCTGTTAGCTGCCCTGGTGGTGTCGCGGTTAAGGTGCTGGTCTTCTGTGCGGTGGTAAGTTGCTGGGGTTCACGGTTCGAGTCTCGGTGGCCGGGGACTTCTGGCTTCTTTCTTTCCAAGCGGAAAGATCACGCATTCTGACACCGAGACATCACCAGTTCCGAAGGGCGGGTAATTGCAGCGCATTTTTTTATTTTACTCAAAAAAAAAGATTAACAGCAACATGTGTCCTACTCTCCCAAATGCCAATAAAATTGAAAAAAGGTGACTGAAACGACAAATTCAATTGTGTATTTGAAGTTCGATTAAACCACTTTGTCCAGAAAGGGAAACAGAAGAAGAGCTGAGAACAGCCAAGATCTTCGTTGCAAAGACATCAAAAGCCTGCAAGGACAACAAGAAAAACGTGCAGTTACTCGTTATGTGATTAATATTACAGATGCATAATCGTACAAGCGTATCAACACTATAAAGATGTAGAATCACGTCAAGTCCATTTTCTAATATATATAATGAGATCTGCTACTTTTCAAACCCTCGTATCCCAACTGATTTCATCGAGAGCCAAAGTTACAGTTTTCAAATCTACGTGTCGCACTTAAAGAAGACTTCAACTGGTGTTTTCAGACTGTATTTGTACTAAGACCATCTATCCATATTTCAACCTGTCTGTATAGCTTTCCGTCTATATCAAATCTAATGGCTTACGTGAATACTCAAAATAGTCTATGCTTGTTACAAGACTTCCAATAATGTTATTGTAATGTGGATAAATAGATGTAAGAAAGAGCTACGTCCACTGTGGCAATGTATTAACTTCACCGTTAACAGACTTGGTCCGTTTTCCATTTTTTAAAATTCAGAACTGTGGTTACAAGTACCTGACTTTTACAGCGAGGTCACTGTCAGATCAAGTCTGAATCCGATTACACGTTACACCATTGTGGTCTGCCTTGATGTTGGTTGTGCGACGTGTCTTCATTGCTGCAAAGTTACAGTCCACGGCTGGCGAGAAAACCTACAAGAATACGAGACATCTATCCGTTCAGAAAAGTTACGAGGTTAAAAAAAAGCTAAGAATTAAGACAACCGGTAGACCGGAAACCACAACAAGAGTGCTGGCATGGATTTACTCTTGTTGTCAAGTCTCGAGGTGACAACAGACTGACACCTATTAACAATTTTAAACGAAAGAATATAACTGATCAATAATTCTAGAAACTCTAATAACTTTGAAATTCTTAAATTGAGTATACTTTGCTTGCAACTCACCACTTTACCCAGCTTGATTTGCTACAACATATCCCAGCAGACACGATGAAGATGAAGCTTTTGCCTAGCAGACGACGATAAACTTCCAAGATCTCGTACCTAATAGGGCCGCTAGATGGCGATAGCAGAAAACGCAGCCAGGGATGATTTAATACACACCAGTTGTATTCGGACCGAAGATGGTTCCATATATTTGTAAGGAGATAAGATTTCAGACAACATAACTCTCCTAGAACCTGGAATAATGCAAATCATATTAAACTTACTTTCAACGTTAACTTACTAAAATTACACCTAATGTACTTGAGTCTGGCAATGGTGAAATACTTAATAATACTTTTCCACACTGCTGTACCGAAGTATATGAAGTTGGCTGCACTGAACATTTGGACTTTATGAACTTATTTAACATGTTTATAGAGTAAATGCTCAGTAAATGTTGGGTAAATATATTCTAGTACTAAAGCAACATGAACTATAAATATTGAATGGAAAATTAAACCAAAATGAAGTTATAACTGTGTTCATTGTTTATTCATGACTCAGTCATGAATAAACGTGTAGCAAAAACACAAAGCTTACAAATTATAAACTTACCAGAGAACTGAGAACTGACTAATTTAAGTATATCTTGCAGCTAATTGTTGTTGAAAGCTGAGCTTGGTCTGCTATTGCCTGGTACGCTATCATTATCATCACAAACCGTTTCTTCGT
Source organism: Leptestheria dahalacensis (assembly GCA_022114935.1). Classification (NCBI taxonomy): domain Eukaryota; kingdom Metazoa; phylum Arthropoda; class Branchiopoda; order Diplostraca; family Leptestheriidae; genus Leptestheria; species Leptestheria dahalacensis. Next base: position 16,801 of record JAIQCU010000302.1, on the reverse strand, counting down.
TTAGAGAATTCATTAGGGCAACAATATTCCTAAGCTGAATATCATCTTGGGTTTCTTTCGTGGCTTGGTCTAAAAGAGCAGCTGCTTTAGCTTTATTTCTTGCCCTGTTTCTCGCTCTGTTCGTCCTCTTTCGTTGCCTGGTCTGAAGCCGATTGCTGCGCAAGGTCCAAGACTAATGCAGCAGCTTCAGCTTTCTTTCTAGCTCTATAAGCTCTTTTTCTGGCAGCTTCCTTTAGTTTTCTTGCTGCAGCTTCCTCGGATTGGCCTAATGCAGAAATTCTCTCTTTAATCCTAGCTCTGTAAGCTCTCATCCTGGCTGCTGTCAACGTATTACGCAACATTTTAGCTTCTAAAATGTCGTTCTTCCTGGCTATTCCTAATTCATCTAAAATTTGACTATTTCCCTTTGATTGTCCTTGTAAATCAACGTTCGACATCGCAGATTAGAAAATAAAAATACAACTGATGATAAGAGAGATGAAATGAAGTGATCGAAACTGATGGAAACGTAAACGGTGGGCACTGGGCACAATGTGCAAGCTGCAAGGAAGCAAGAGCAAGCTCAACTGACTGAACTTGAACGTTGAACTAGTAAAATATGGGAATGGGTGGGTGTATGGTTTATGGTGGGGTGCGACAGACAGCAGGCAGTGGAAGCGAACAGCGACAAACAGCGCCGCCGCTATACAAGCAATACAAGTTGCTGGCCTGACTCCCGCGACTGAGTGGTATAGGTAGCATACTATAGACATTAAAGACACGTAGTTCACTACTGCTCTTAGCGCCACCTAAAACTAATATTCATAATTTCTTCAACCCTAAATGTCATTATAACTAGTCGATAATCGATATCTTATAGGGACTTTTAAAAAAGCCTTCACCAAAGAAATTCCGAAGATGTAAAGAAATACGAGGTCAAGTTATATGATAATGATAGGTACATCCACATGGATCCAAGGCGTATTTCAGCGGTTGGCAAATCCCGACATAAGGGTGGACGGTGTTGTGCATCTTAAACTTCCTGTTGAAAATGACATTTTAGCAGAGTACCTTTTAGAAATAGGATCACACGTGTAGGCAAGAGTCATAAGTCTCTTTTTGTTACGCCTACACAAACAAGTTACAAAACCAGTTCTCACTGAGCAAACCGAGCAGGCAGCTTTAAGATGGTCGTAAAATAGGATCCAAAATGGGTCGAACCATTTTTAGGAGCCCAATTTTAAGATATAAGAATACGACGCCTACTTTCAGAATACGATCCCTGTTTCAAGAACACGACCCCAACGTTATTCGAAATTCATTTGTGGTGAGATATTTCATAGTTTCCCGTCTGGTACAAGTTTAATTCTTCATGTTTTGCAGAGAAGCACTGAGTCACCTGAGCTGTCCAGGTCAACAATGCTACGTCAGCGTTTGATACAGCAAGCTGGTCAGGGGGCTTGTCCTAAGCCGCAGCCAGCCATGGAGGCTTGTAAGTTCCAAATACTACAAACTTAAGAAAGGTAGTGTATCAAGTTGCTGTTTCTTACTGCGAGAATGTTCAGGCTTGATGTTCTGCTCTTTTTCCTGGGAAGTACCAAATTTACATAACATTTTATATTGCTTGATGTTTTATTGCAGATGTCAGAAGTATGAGCAGAAAAACATTTGGAGCGCTGCATAAACAACTGGAAAAGGACTTGAAGGAACTTTAAAAAAAGGTACCGCTTTATTTAGATTGTAAAAAACAAACTAAAAATTTTTAAGGCATACTTAGCATAGAGGAGATTATCTCTCTTATTGTAAACCAGACGAATAAGAGAGTGGAAAGGCTGAGAAAAGCGGAGGTAAACACAACATATTCCTGCGGGAAAAAGTTCATACATTGAAAATTGTTATTCTTTACTAGGGCACTGTTTGCAACTGGCTGGTTTTATGAGACGAGGACGCGAAGGGGGCTTCCAATTAGAAGAAGATGGCTTTGCTTTGTGTCTGGTGGAGGCGGTTTTATTGGGTGAAAGTAGAAACAAATCTTTTATCCAGTTGGATTCTACAAAAATGGATTTAATTCTAGGTAATTCTTTAAGTTGAGAGCTTGGTTATCACACGCACTTAAATCATAGTTTCCGTTTGCACTTACTTATCGCAGTTACTTAAAAAGTTGATGCATAACGCATAATGATAACCATTTAACGAACAAGTAAAATTAAATTCTAAACAAGTAGAATGTAGACGGGAAAGAATGAAGCCACCCAGGTGAAGACGAGACGGCTTGGCGACGAATCCTTCAAAACCTGGAGGAAAAAGGTCGAAAACAGATATTACCTTTCTGAATTTATTGTTACTTATTCTGCTTAACAGCTCATACCTGCAATTACCCGCCCTTCGGAACTGGTGGCGGCATTGGATAGGCACACTTTTCACCAAGTTCAACAGAGTTCAACAGACTTTAGTTGAAATTTTAATTACCTTTTACCTAAAACATCCGCTGGTCTTCGTCTGTCACGGAATCCATGTTTTCAGTTCACGTGAACCACAAGTAGACGTCAGAAAGACAAAACTGCCGAGATATCGTATCTTGCTTTCCGCTAGATGGCGGTGTTAAGCCAATTCTGCTTGGGAGGAAAATATTTAATGATGATAAACCACGCATAAAACTTCATTTCGGTTTAATTGTCCATTCAAGATCTATATAGTTCATGTTGCTTTAGCACTAAAATACATTTACCCAGTATTCACTGAGCCGCCCTTACTCTGTACACATGTTTAATAATTTTCGGTATAGCAGTGTGGGAAGGTATGTTTATGTATTTTGCCATTACCAGACTCAAGTACATTAGGTGTAGTTTGTAAGCTAACGTCAGAAGTAAGTTTAAATATGATGTTAAGATTACATTACCTTAGGTTTTAGGAAAGTTATGTTGTCTGAAATCTTATATCCTTATAATGTATGGAACAAACTTCGGTCCGAATACAACTGCAGTGTGTTAAATTATTGAAATTGCTAGTTGCACCTGCTGCTATCGCCATCTAGCGGCCTTCTTCGGTACGAGATCTTTGAAGTTTACCGTCGTCTGCTTCTCAAGAGCACTCTTCATCGTGTCTGCTGGGCTGGGATATGTTGTAGCAAATCAAGCTGGGTAAAACGGTGAGTTGCAAGTAATGTGTACTCAGTTTAGCGGTTTCAAAGTTATTAGAGTTTCTAGAATTATTGATCAGTTACATATTCCTACGTTTAAGTTGTTAAAGTGACAGCCTGTTATTGTCAGCTCGAATAGTACATCGATGCTAGCACTCTTGTTTTGGTTTCCCGTCTGCTGCTTGTTTTAGTTGTTAGCTTTTTTGTAAACCTAAGTGTAACCTAACTTGTCTGAACTGATAGATGTCTTGTATTCTTGCAGGTTTTCTCGCCTGCCGTGGACTCTGTAACTTTGCGGCAATGAAGACACGACGCACAACCAACATCATGGCAGACCACAATGGTGTAACATGTGTAATCAGATTCAGACTTGATCCGACAGTGATCTCGCCATAAAAATCAGGTAACTCTTCCTTGTGTACCTCTGTAACCACAGTTCAGAATTAAAAAACGGAAAACGGACCAAGTCTGTTAACTGTTAAGGTCAATATGTAGCCACAATGGACGTAGCTCTTTCTTGTTACGTCTACTTATCCTCATTATAATAACATCATTGGAAGTCTTGTAACAAGCATAGACTATTTTGAATATTCATGTAAGCCATTAGATTTGATATAGACGAAAAGATAAACAGACAGGTTGAAATGTAGGTGCATGGATAAATGGTTAGTCTTAGTACAATCAGAGTCTGAAAAATACCTGTTGAAAAGTCTCCTTCAAGTGCGACACAGAAATTTATAGACTTAACTTTGTCTCTCGATGAAATGAGTTGGGGTTCGAGGGTTTGAAAAGAAGCAGATCTCATCAGTATGTATTAGAAAATGGACTTGACGTGATTGTACGTCTTAATAGTGTTGATACGCTTGTACGATTATGATTTATGCATCTGTAATTATAATAATATATATATAATTTATGTATTAATCACGTAACGAGTAACTGCACATTTTTCTTTTTGTCCCTGCAGGCTTTTGATGTCTTTGCAACGAAGATCTTGGCTGTTCTTCTGTTTCTCTTTCTGGACAAAGTGGTTTAATTGAACTGCGAATACACGATTGAATTTGTCGTTTCAATGACCTTTTTTCAATTTTTTGACATTCGGGAGAGTAGGACACATGTTGCTGTTAATTTTTTTTTGAGTAAAATTAAAAAATTGTGCTGCAATTACCCGCCCTTCGGAACTGGTGATGTCTCGGTGTCAGAATGCGTGATCTTTCCGCTTGGAAAGAAAGAAGCCAGAAGTCCCCGGCCACCGAGACTCGAACCGTGAACCCCAGCAACTTACCACCGCACAGAAGACCAGCACCTTAACCGCGACACCACCAGGGCAGCTAACAGACATTGCAAGACACTGATACCTGTTCTTCACCTCCGACTCTTTATGAAGAAAATACTACTTAGTACCAATTGCTGCCGCTAGATGGCGCCAATGGCTCTTAGATGATTTGCCCAGATTGACTAGGGTTTTTCTTTTCGGCTTGATGTTTATATCAACAATCACGCATACAGAGGAGTCTCTTCGTAATGATGTTTCATACTATGGAGTTAAGAAATACACATTTGTGACTTATTTTTACGAACTTTAAAATCGATTTTTATGCACTGAAAGCACTTAACCTTTCTGTATTTCCAAACCCCTCTTTCCCGAAATCCAAGGACAATTCTTATTGGAAAAAATGCTTCAAGTCTTATTCAAGGTTAAGGTTAAATTAAATTGATTGTATATGACAATTTAACTGAGACAGACGGAATTGAATCGTTGAGGGCAGTACCAGTGCTTAAAAGGGTACAGGGAATAACAGCGAATTTCAAGTTTCCCGCGCAAAGATGTGAGGTCGAGGGTCGTTACTAGTGGTCCGGGCGATGACATATAGTTACGTGAATACTGGAAACCAGAACAGAGCTGTTTAGTCAACTTCGTGCATAGTCGTCATTCTCATTAAAGGTAATACGTTTATTTGTTCTGTTATTTCTCACTAAACTTAAAAAGGTGCTGTAATAAATTATCTGTTAGTCAAGTAGAGAAACAATGTGGATTTTTGTTTGTATACAAGATCATTGCTTATACGTTGCGTTATCTGGCTCCCACGAACAAAGAATATATAATTGTTACTTCACAGCTCTGTTGACACTGTTACGTTAAGTAGCCAAACAAAAGTTTCCGACTGAATGGCAAAATTTGTAACAGTTTAGGTGCAAAAACCAGATAAATATTAAGCTCGCAGCTTAGAATCGCAGTTTTATTGGTGTGGATCATATTTCTACAGTTCGAGCCAAAACTCGGTTGCATTTAAACATACGTTACGTTTTATGATAAGTATACATGGTGAATTGAACCCCGTTATGATGTGTCCATAAGTCCTCGTCTTCTCGGATGCACGACGCTGCCATGACTTCACGATGCCAACATCCAGGTACTTCTCTGACTCTGAGTTTTGCGACTGTCGTCGTCCATACTCCGCTTCTTCCACTGTTCAGCAGCGGTGTCCATTTAGAATGGTGTCTGAACTCGTCACGCTGCAATAAAGAGACTGGAAATAAAGACAGCCATTGTTACGAGGGTATGGGTCAAACATATAACTTGCATTGTTTTTCACGGTTTTTAAGGTTATGTTAGTTAAAATGTCAAAGCTCTGTCAATAAGCTCACAACACCGAAGATGTAAATTACATTCCATTTCAGATTTTACATTCCCACCCGAGGTAAAGATGTTACATACTTGTTGTCTTTGAATTAAGGATCACTTGTTACGCGCGTTAATTATTATGAAACGCTAAATTACCTTTAAAATTCACTTTGTGTGAATGACAGATCAAAACAAACAGGAGTCAGCTGTCTTTCCTGGCCGCGACGCCACCTAGTGCCGGAAAACTGAACTGTTTAGCATAAATAGCGAATTACTCACTTGGAAAGAGTTTAAGTATTCTTGTCAATAACAAATTCAGTACCAAAGTATAAATGTCAAGCAATTCATTAATCCTGGGCGAGTAGAATTCGGAGACAAAAATTTAAAGCTAGGGTTAATAAAAGAATTGAAAAAGGACTCGCGCAACTATTTAGAAAACTGAAATCAAGTTAGTTACCCGTTATCAATCAAACAATAAACCTAAGCCTCACAGAAAGAAAGTTATTGACAAAACCCCTTCACTTTATCTTACTGTCGAGCAACAAAAGTAAAAGCGTTCCGCCCCCATTGTTCGAGACGTTCACCTCGTAAACAAGTTCAGTTCAACCTGTGTTTATAGCTTACAGAATGAGAAAGCAGGTCAGTCTTCGTCCATAGAAAAAGGGTATTTAAACAGGTCAAAAGAGCTGAACGGACATCAGTTCTCAGCGGAACATCGTCCTGTAAACATAACAGCTTATCCTGCCACCATGAAAACCGTAAGTTCAATAAAATAACATGTAAAAATATCCCTCATGGGCTTTTTCTGTTTAATGAAGTTAGGATCATAATTTTCACATAATAAAGTTTCTCATTTGCCTACGAAGGTGATTATTCTGGCTCTTGCTGCTGTGGCGCTGGCTCAGTCCATGGATCCCGTACCGATCCTTAACGAGGAGGTCGAGATGAATCGAGATGGAAGCTATCGATTCAGGTATCGAACCATTTTTTTGCCCCTTATATTAATCAACACATAATTGTATGGAGCTTTATGCCCTTTGACATTAAGTCATGTGATCCTCCATAAGGCTGCCTATCTACCCATCCGTCTATCTACTATCTATCCATTTACCCTTCCATATCTACACACCCATCTATCCATTGATCCTTCAATCCATGCATCCACCCTTCCAGCTTTCTAATAATCTGTCTATACATCCAACTATGTTACTATATTTAGTGATACATCCGCCTATCCATCTACCCACCCAGCTATCTATCTATACACACACCCATCCGCCCATCGATCCATCAAGCTTTCCGTCCATCCATCCATACCACCTGTTTATCTATCTATCTATCTATCAATCTATCTATCTATCTATCTCTACTATACTAGACAAGACTACACACATGAACCCTATACTACATATTATGTCTAAACCCTATACTATTACAATCAAAATTTGCAGTTATGCAACTGGTGATGGAATCCAGCGAGAGGAGAGCGGCATCCAGAAGCAGATTGGCGAAGAGATGGGCCAGGCTACTCAGGGTCGATTCACTTACACCGCTCCCGATGGCCAAGTGATCACCTTGAGCTACGTCGCCGATGAGGATGGATTCCAGCCGACCGGAAGCCACTTACCCACTCCGCCACCCGTTCCCGAGCACGTCCAGATGATCCTCGACGATCTCCGACGACAGGGAAAACTCTAAGCAACTCTCCATCTCCTTACATATGAACCTATATACAAATCTATCAGAGGCATCTTACTATGTACAAAGGGAAATGCGGTAACGAGTTATGATGAAGATTAATACACTTGTACATTGCAATCTTGTCGAATCCTTTGTTGTTTTCTTTGTCTTAAAAGCACAGTATTTGAAACGGTACAAAGTTGAGAATCGCTACGGTAATGTAGAAGATATCGTATTCATTTTAGCGTAGCATGTCATACAGAACCTACAGTATTCTTATAAACTGTGCTACTTTCTACATTAGCGTAGTACACGTTGTACTTTCGCCTTTAGTAAAGATCTCCTGGTATTCTTAGTGTTTCAACCGTGATGTCTAGTTATCACATAAGTGTCACGTAACTGTGTTATAAAAGGAGGAAACAGAGCCAAGATTATTTTCTAGAAAGTCTTCTTCGTGTTGATTCATTTTCCACATGGTCAATTAAAGGGTCTTAGGCAGATTGGTTATGCAGGCAACGGGCAGATGGCTCTGAAGCTCAACAGGACGAGATGCTTAGTTTCAGACAGATGAGCCAATACGCCAAGTATAGGGCCCAATTTGGCAAGCCGAGGGGCCCAAACAGGCTTCAAGGTGGGCCTTCAGCCCGAAAGAATCATGGGTTTTGCCCAGGGCCCTAAAGTATCCCGGCACGCCACTGTTTCGGAGCCAGACGGCAAAGCATCTTTGTGCGGGATGTGACGTCAGCGCCAGTTGTAGGACAAAGTGCTCCAGACAAAGTGCGCAGGGAGCTCCCTAGAATTTGTTCCCATGTTGGCTTATGGGAGATTTCAAGCAGACGACGTGGGTGCAAGCCAAAGATATCTTCCTTCCCTCTGCTACCGTTAATTTGGAATCCTATCGAAGCGGCCTTCGTGATAATGTTTTGGCATTCAAAGTTCGTCCGTTGCAAACGTCGAATAAATTGTCCGTGAACAACAAAAATGAAGTCTGCCGTGTAAGCTGCATCCTCTGGTGAGCCTTTTGTTGAATTAAGAACTGCTGAAAATTATACAAGCCAGTTTGACGCGCATCTCTCTGGCGTTGTTCAGCTGGATACACATCGGCCTTACCGTGGGAAATAGCCGAAATGAGCGCTTTTGATGTAGCTTGCCGTATGAAGCACACCTTCACAAACCTACCCCTGACTTCCAGGTCGTATTGCAGCATGTTGTTCCGCATGCGGGATATCGAACATGGCGTAAATCTTCTTTTCGTTGGCAAACTATAATATAGGCTTGTTCAGCTGCCGCTCCCAGGGCCCGAGGAAACCACCACCTTGATACCTGATGGCCACTTTGACGTGAGGCGTTGCTGCTCTTTTGCAACCGTTCAACGATGTTCCTTATTATCTCTTTCAAGTTAAGTCCACCTTTGATTGGCGCCCCCGAAGAAGTATACCCCGAGGTACTTCTATTTCCCAAATATGCGCTTCGCATCACGAAGACAGTAACTTCTTCGGCAACCGACTCGGTCTCTCCTTCGACTCTCCTTCGACTCCTTAAACTGCCCAATGATCCAGTCTCAAGTTATCAAAGCAAAGGGAAACAAGCTTTTACGTGCGCTTTCATGCGGGTTACCTTCTGCTTCAATCGATCAAAAAAGATATTCTTGGAAACCCTTGGTGGCTCGCAGTTTTTTTTGAGACAGTTTGCCTCACTATTTGCTATCATTAAGTTTTTTCTCCTTATTAACTTGCACGCCGTACGCCAGACAAAAGACTATAAACTGAAAGTACGGAAGGAACACTCATTTCATCGGAAACAGAATAGCGGTTAAAAAATTGCCTCATAAGGATTTTATACAAATTGAAGGACCAAGTAGACTTGCTGCTACCTCAAGTACAACACAATCACCGATGCAGATTGATGATGCTCTGAAATTCTTTAAAATAGCGTCCAAGATTCACTTTCGTTGGATTTGAAGCACTTGAGACATGAAAAAGAGAAGTCATTCTTCAACTAAAATATTAAGTCCTAAAGACCACTGAATCGTTACTGGCAAATCCCTGTGTTACGCGTGGACACAGTTTTATACTTAACAAGTCTTCGACCGGGGAGATTACATATTTGAATTGTCAGATCGTGTGATAAAAGGCTATGCATAAAAGGCATCTACCGTAATCGTAATACATAATATAGCAGCTACGGTTTCCTTTAACTTTAAGTGGAGGATCAAAAGTCAGAGGTATATTATTTCTCCAGGAAAATGCTTTCCTGTGCAAGTCGTAACAGTTTTATCACGAGAATAGTTTTTCATAGACAAGAAACCGATTCTGAAAGGAGTCAGATATAGTACTGTATACGTAACTTGTATAGTAAATATACCTAAACGTTTCCTACATACTGGATACACTTAAACTTCAAATTCTTAGTTTCTTACAGCTCAGTAGTATACCCGCTTGCCATGGATCTCTATGCAGTGATAACGGAACGAAGATTACACGGTTCGCGCTGTACTAGACTGAGATTAATTGAAATAACTCCAGTTCGTTTGGTTTATGTATCCACGTACTGTGATGTCAGGTTTACCGTTAAGCAATGTTTGTATGCTACACGAACCGAGAATGCCTTCATCCCCAACACTTCTTTATAAACTTGTGATATAGACTACGAACCATTTGAGACGTACATATAAAATACTTTACGTCACTCATTTCGCCATTCGACTATTGTATTTCTTCCGCAATTTAATATTACCTTCTAGTCTGTTCATTAAAATGATCTGTTTCTTTTTCATAATGTGTCAAACTGAATTGTTTATTTTTCAGGACAATTAAGTTCTCGTCTAATAGGGTGGCCCTTCACAAATAAAGAAATTTGGCGAGTTGCAGTCTATTATATCCCACTTCAACCCATCAGCTGAAGAGAGTGCGAAACAGTTGTTACTCCCGATCTGAATATTAGGAACTGTATATACATAGATCGCTTGTTCACCCGTTGTTTCCCATCCCTTGCCGGATATCGTTCCTCCCGTGAAGTAAAAGTAAGACGAGCCGTCTGAAGACTGCAATCCTTTATAGAATTCATATGCAAAAGTGTTGGACGTTTCAATGAACTATTTAGAGTGAGGGGATGTTCTATAAGTACCAGGTTCGCCGTTGATTTTTGCATTGACTGCGTCAGTCTCTTCTTTGGTCCCCAAGCCCAACAGTTTCAAGTTCCTAGTTTCACATACAGCAGCGGCATCGTCTCGGCTAGCCTGCAACATGTGTTAAGTTTGTAAAAATATATTCGCAGCGTGTAACGGTCGTTAGCTTTAGACAGGGACGTCGCAAGGGAATCCTGTTTGGATGGTGACACAGGACTGAAATTACCGAATTTTCAATGAGTTCCGCAATATCGAACAGAAAAACTTGACTAAATTTGGGGGGCGACGCACGCACCATACACTTACATCCCGCTCCTCGCGACACCCTTTGCTGTAGATCGTGCGTAGACACGTTTCCACAATAAAAGCACTTATGAAGAACATAAAAAACGTGTGAAACAAAAGCTTTTTACCTTGTATCTTCCAAAGCAATATTTTTTCCCCTTGAACAGGTCATCGTAACATGTAAGTCTTTTATCGTTGGAGCCGGAACCTTCAAATATATTCGAAAGATATAAACTTATATGAAGTTAAGGAAACAGTTGGTTGAAAGAGAATACGTACAAACTTTTGCATTGCAGCGGGACGAATTTCTTTGGCAGTCCGAGTCGACTAAGCAGGCAAAACAAACTCCAGTAGCACTGCAATTTGGAGTTTCAGTAGGGCAGTCTTCAGAAGTCAGGCATTGTTTGCACATACCAGTTACTAGAATTAATCCACACGAAAAACTAAAGATTATCAGCTCATTCGTATGAAAACAGCAGACGGTACATCTCGAGCTAGTGGTAAGAAGATCGTAAATAACTGTCACATAGTTAAAGCTTAACATATTTATGAACGAAGGCGTACATTAAGCTGTAATAGGAAAACGATCAAAATGAATACAGAGCAAATTTGAGTCGGTATGATTAGTTGGTGTATGTAGATCATGCGACGGTATGCTGCTAAGGTCTAATTTACTATACTCGTTAAGTAACTAGGAGATTGATTAATGCAAAGTGCAACTACGGGCTATTTTGCACGTAAACATAGTATAGTCTTGAAATGGTTTGTATCGATTCCAACTCAACTACGTCGCATATGCTAGCATTCAACGGGCAAGTGCTGGCGCTAGAACATCCGAACATGCAGTTACCAGGTGTGCAGAACCGTCTGATAGAGGGGCACTGTCTTGAATCCAGGCACTCTTTGCAAGTCCCGGTCGTCACGTTGCAGTAAGGAGCGAAACTTGGACAATCTTGGTTGAAGGTGCAGCCTGGACAGCCTGGTTTCTTTGCCAGGGAAGGAGGGATGCAATCCACCGTAAGCGCGTAGGTCGTTTTAGCAAACGCTGCTAGCCACAGTGGAAGGGCCAACAATGACCTTGGCTTAGTGCTCGTATTTCGTCCGGTGGAATTGACTCGTGCTCTGAACGAGCCAAAACAGTTCAGTATACGATCATCACTACAATTTGCTGTACTCACTCAATCTGTTGAAAGTGTATGATCTCGATTGCAGTCTCTGTGAACAGTTCTCTGGGACCTCTATTCTGGACCGGACACGCAGTCAGGCTGTCCAAACCAATGGGCGCAGTCAAGCAGTAATTGAGGAACTTGAGAATTAGGGGGAGTTGCCATGAAGATTTCTCGTATTCAGAAGACTGCGACGATTCCAGCGAAATGCCTACTGCTGAATAATCTGTTTTTTTTGGTTATTTTCAAAATATATTAAGCGAAAATCATTTCGTTAACAAATACGTTTTTTCCTGTTTAATCTTTTTAAGTACGCCTGTACTGCGGCAGTAAAAATTTCTGGAAGAGTTAGTAAAACTGATACCTTCAGCGTTTAGATCTAGAAACGGATCGACGTTTCTCACTGTCTTGGGCACTGCAATAGCCCATTCGTGTCCCTTTTGGTGTTGTCAAAGAAGCAATATTAGTCATTTATAAAGGCAATTAACGTTATAGAAGTAGAATACTTGCGTTCCGTCGATATTGACCAGTAGGTTTGCAGTTAACACTAGCAAAAGATTCATCATAGCTGACAGGTAAAAGGTTCACACACGAAACCTATAAGACAACCTGACCGTTGTCGTCTACAAGAACAACTAGGCTCCGCTTACCATGTCGGGTTCCTTTTTATACCTTTCCCTTGCTAGCCAGGAGACGATCCTCGTTTGCCCGGCATTTCTGTATTTTTCCCCCGTATCGCCCTCTGGTCACGATACGGTAAGAGTATAGCTATAAAACTGAGCTTTACGAAAGATATAAGAAAAAACTTACAGTTGGCTAAAATAGGGTTTCTTCTAGCAAATAATCGTAACGGTGAATATTTTCAACGTGCGTCAAGCATATAACCATTTATTTCCGCATTGTACAACAAACTTGTAACATATTCGGTTAAGGCTTGACAATTGTACCTTAACACTTTCTAGATTTGAAGACATATCAACCAGCAGTTACGTCTAACCTTCAATGAAATACTGTCCAGAAGTCCCCCATGATTGTATTTGTTCCAGGAACTATAACCTGAATGGCTTTGGTTAAAAAAATAAACAAACGATTCCACTATGTTGTCTGGAATACCGACATGGCTTCGTGAATACAGGGTTACATAAAAAACGAAGCTTCTCTTTTTTACCCGCAGTGTTTTGCAAATCGACAGGTCAAGTCAACAGACTACCTATACCTACAGGGGAAAAAAAAAATAAAAGATAACGTGACGAGATATAGCTGACTGCACCGTAATGAATTTTTACAAAGTCACGACTGGACAACGTAAAATACTTCCTCAGGGGACACAGGCCAAACTACGACACCAACCGCCTAAAGGTTTTATGCTATACTATGGTAAAATTTAATCATATTAAAGAGGCGCTTACCTTTTTAATTGTCGAAGCAACCTTATTACAAATTTATATCTCGTTCATTTCGAGAACTTACTATATCCTCCCAGCACTGTTACGTAACAACAGGTCACATTCGTTATGACGGCACAAAAACGGCTAACTTGCAAGACCTTTGTAAACGTACGCAGCCGGTTTTCTATACGAGACTCGGACAGATGCAATAAAAGAGGAATGCGGCAAAAAATTGAATATAAAATGACGACTACTTGAACGTTTGCTGAACTTGATGTTTTTGAAACTTCCTGGACTGATAGTCAGCTCTTCAAAAAAAGTTATGCATTCCCGTCAGCAATTTGAAATTCTTGGTACTATTTCCTTCAGCGTATTAGTTAACAACAGGGTGTATATGTACAACAATGTTACATCATGTTGGTAAAGAAGTCTATTTGGTCTCAAGACACTGTGGACAAACAGGGAACTGGCAGTTAGGCATGTTCTCCTATGGTTATAGCATGTTACATGACTTCGACCAGAATAAGTTTACGGTTTAAATGATTTGTTTTCATCATACTAGTTTAATTAACTTATCTGCTGGTGCACTGAGTAGATAGTCGATGCCCACTTACATTTTTAACTCTGAGAGTTTTTCGTCCCATTTTACGTGTTATGACAAGGAAAAACGTTCAGTCCAGAGGGTTCTTGCTGGGGAAGAGTTGATCGCTTATGGAAGCCAAGTTTTCCACTATATAACATCCAAAAAAATACCTGATACTTGATCCACTAGCTAGGTTTCATTGAAATCGGGTCGTTAGTTTTGCCAAAATTAAATTCGAAAGTTAAAGAGACCTTTAATCTTCTACCATTTTAGAACCCGTTTTTTAAAGCTCTAGATTACACATGGAATTACCTTAAAAAACTATATTAAGTACAGAACAGCGACACTTGATATTTCATAAACATTGTAGCACTGAAAGATATGGTAAGCTTAAGTAAAATGATTTGGATTAAGTTTTGAATGGAAACGTAGCAAACACAAATTCAGAGATACAGGTTGAACTCCATTTTACCACGCTACCTGAAGTAGACATAACCATCACATTCGTATGACAAGTACACAATTTGTAAACAGAAGTCAGCTGGTTAATATTAGCCCCATCTAACGGTAGAATTTGGACACAAATGGTTACTTTTTCATAATCTCGTATTTCTATCCAGTTCAATTTTCACAGTGCTATAAGGAGCAGTATGTATCGCTTATCAATTCTGTCTCACTTTCCACTGAAAACGGTAAACAAAACAGAGGATTTTAATGTTTTAACTCGAGGGCTAGAATCGTGCTTGTGCATCAAATTCCGTGTTCTTTCCAAAGCTGAAACAATAGCATAGCTCCAGTTAACGAGAATAGACAACGAGGGACGGGCTTTAGTTTGTTAAGAGACAAACTACAAGCCGCTACTTCTGCTGCTGCCACGCCAATGTCGAATCAACTGCAGTCCGTATTGGACTATGAAAACCACTCTGTCCGGTTGTTGTCAAAACCTATTTACGATTATTACCGGGGTGGTTCCAGCGAGGAAGAAACTCTCAAGGCTAATCGATCGTCATTTCGAGGGTATACTTTTGAATTCAAGTCGTAATTTTTATTCCTTTCAAATTTTCTATATTACCTTTAATTTACTTAATATATTCTATTAATCTTTTATTGTTTCATTTTATTAAACACTGCACTATTCATTAATTGAAATATTTACTAATTAGAGAGGTTTTTCTACGGCAGCTAAAGTGTATCCGTTAATCTAATACGAGATATGTTACCTAGATGGCGTATCCTGCCTCGTGTGCTGAGACCTCTAGCGGAACCCCGTGACATGACGACCACAGTCCTGGGAGAGAAGGTTCAGCTACCGTTTGGTATTGCACCGGTCGGAATTCAGCGAATGGCTCACCCTCTTGGAGAATGCGCGTCTGCTAAAGGTGCTAAACTATCATTCCAGCTCTTATTACGTACGAAGAATGCATGTTAGCAGAGCGGTAATAACATGGGAAACTCCTGGCTTGATATAAAACTAGCAGTTTAGTTAGCAGTTTAGTTCTATGCACTCAGGACGGTTGCTTGTTCTCTCTCGTATAACAAATAACGGAATTTACTTCAAATAGCTGCTGCCGATTCCGGTATGATCTTTATCCTGGCCTCTATATCCAATACTGAGATGGAAGATGTTGTCCAGGCAGCGCCGCATGGAATCAAATGGTTCCAGACCTTCTTTTACACAGATAGGTACATATCTTTCTTCATATACTAAGCACGAAGTACACTGAACATGTGTCTACAAACAGGGACCTCACTCTGTCGTTGGTTAGACGAGCTGAGGCTGCAGGCTTTAAAGCTATCGTCTTCACTGTCGACTGCGTTGTTTCCGGAACGAGATACGCAGATAAGAGGAACGACTTCTCCCTTCCAGAGCACTTAAAGTTAACCACATTCATTCTCTGTAGTTCAATTGGTAATAAGATAAACTGCTGATCTAGGATTGCTCATGTCGACTGGAACCAACTGAACAACTCGTTGCAAAGTAAAACAGGACCCAGAATGCTGCAGCGGTACGCCAAGCTATTCTTCAGTGTGAAGCAATCCTGGGAAGATGTTGCATGGATCAAAAGGTAGTCCTTCCAAAGCCTGATTTGGTGTGTAAACCTACCTAATTGCTCGGTATTAGCCAAACGAAGCTACCAATAGTCTTGAAGGGGATCCTGACTCCCGAAGACGCTGAAATTGCCGTTCAACACGGTGTCGCCGGTATCATAGTATCAAACCATGGAGGAAGGCAGCTCGATGGATCTTCTTCCACCGTATAAGTTCTATGAAATCCACTTAATCGCCTGAGTAACTTTTCATGTAATAGCTAAGCGCATTGCCTGCTGTGGTAGAGCGAGTCAAAGGACGATGTGAAGTCTACATGGACGGTGGGATCCTTCAAGGAATGGATATCTTCAAAGCTTTAGCACTAGGGGCTAAAACGGTACCTATGCAGTCTTTCAAATGATGAATTAAGTGGAGCAGCTGATGGAGCATGAAACTGTCAGGTCTTCATCGGTCGTCCCGTCATCTGGGGCCTGGCCAACAACGGTGAAGACGGATTGAAGGATATAATTGGTATTCTGAAAAATGAACTGGATACTTCAATGGCGCTTTCAGGTATATACAGTTCACCAAGGTCCGAAAGCTTTCCAAAAGAATCCTGTAACTGTTACTGTTCTGTCGTAGGATGCAGTAAGATCGCGGATATCAGAAGGGAGCTTCTTCAGCGTCAAGATGTTTTTGCCAGGCTTTAATCAGCGTTACACCCTTCGTCGTCATAGTGTTGTAGTTTGAAGTTACTAAGTAGACAAGGAACCCTTTTCATAAGGGTCACCTACCAAATG
>JAIQCU010000301.1:0-61625 GCA_022114935.1 Leptestheria dahalacensis | reverse complement strand
CCCGCCATGTGTCGTACATGAGTCGATGCGACTTTTCGCGCTCTTTTCAACTGCGGACCAATCCCATGCGTACTTATGAGTCACATATGAGTCGATTCGACTTTTCGCGCTCTTTTCAACTGCGGGTGACTCAACTGCGTACTCACGTGTCGTATATGAGTCGACTCAACTTTTGACGCTCTTTTCAATGGCGGTCGTTTCAACTGCGTACCCATGTGTCGCATATGACTCGACTTGACTTTTCGAGCGCTTTTCGGCTACGGACCAATCAGATGCGTACCCACGTGTCGTACATGAGTCGACTCTACATTTCGCACTCTTTTCAATTGCAAATTTTCCAGCTAATAAATAATTTTAGAGTCATCTTCATTCGATTGCTACTCACAAACACACATAGCAAATAAAAAGGACAATTCATTCACTAAACATTATTTACATGGGATCTAAAGTACGGCAGACAAAGCCAGATTACCTAGAACTAACTACTGCGAGAGTTTAAAATCACGAACACAAAAACTGAATTAAGTTACAGCTACGTAAGTACTGTACTGTGGTGCAGAAAAGAAAGCAATGGAGACAAACTATTCCTAGGTGAGTGTAGTACTATGTTTTTTATAATTATTTTCAGTTCTCCTAATTTTGACATATTTACTTGGATTATTAGCCACATTTCAGTAATTTATTTAATGCATTCATTACCCAGCATCACCTGCTACGTTCAACTTAATAGAAAAAAGTTGGTTTATAATATAGAAGCTTTTATTTCATCTGATTTTGTTGACAAGAAGTAGAATGCAAGTGAGCGCGCAGTAAAAGAATACCTAACACGTGAAGATATAACGCGGCAAAGAAGAAAGCGCAATGCGATAATAAAGTGGGGCCGGAGCTACGCAGTACGTAGTTCGGAGGTACTGCCAGCGGGGGCGCCACTTCCACGTCTCGAAGCTTTAACATGGGCAGATAGGCGTTAGTGCGATGACGTTGAAAAGGGTAGGATTATTGGACTGTTCCAAGCAGGGAAAACTGTTACTGAAATAGCAGCACACAGTGGGAGAAATAGGAAAACAATTCAAAGGTAAGAAAGTATAATCCTTTTTTCTTATATTTCAAAATTGCATGAAGGTTAACGCTATTTACAGAAACGTGTGCAAGATGGATTTTTTGGTTTCGGGAGATGGCAGAACTGCAGAGACTTCGCTAGCCAGGCTCTAGAAGACGAAGAATATGAGGAAAACATACTTTTACGAGTAGAGGAGGACAACTTTGTGACAGCGCCAAAGATCAAGATTGACTTGTATCTTGACGTATCAAGGTTTACCATCAGAAGTAGGTAGTTTTAACAAATTAATAAAGAATTAGCACAGATTAGCCTAATGAGTTGGCATTTCAGAATGAGCTTTAAAACGGCACGGGAAAAACTGTGCGATTGGCAGTTAAGTAACAAAGATGACTGATGAACCTTACCTTACCTTTACCTTTACCTTTGCTTTACCTGCGACAAGAGAATCAAATATGAAATGAGTATTGAATATATCTTAATCTGAGTAATCATATTTCCCCTTACCGCTTTTCTGGTCCAATTCGTCATCAGGTTTACTTACGACAGGAGATTTCATTTTGTTTTGCGTGAAATATTACACACAGCCACCAACAACCGTCCTTCGATTTGATCATTGGGATGACAATATGAATAACAAATGAACAAATCATCTTCAGTTATTTGGTCAATCAAAACAGAAATATGTTGAAAAGCCGGTGACGTAACTGACAGCGCAACGATGCATTGTGCTATGCGGCCGGGTATACTACGTGGGAGCATAATAAAAGCGGCGAATATGCTTTCTCGGCCGCGACCGTTTTTTTGCTGTAGACTGTACAAAGGAACAAAACATTTCCCTTTTGTGAGTTGTTCGATGTGTGAAAAGAAAATGCAATGGAATGTTTCGTACTTTTTGGTTTTTATATTGCGTTCTTAATTCCATTAAAGTTTATGAACGCTTTGGCCGAATTCGAAAACCTGGTATAAATTAATTTATTCTTTATCGTTTTTCTTTTCGGCTTTGAGACCAATAAATTGAGGATATAAAAATTACTAAACTTGAAATACCGCTTATCTAGTTCTTTCATAAACGAGCATAACTCGTACGATGCAATGCATACGAATTTGAAAAAAAGCATAGTGGAATGCAAGTTATAAAAGGGTTGCCAAGGTAAACGCCCGCAGCAAAGAGAAATCGAGGACACGTTTCACATTTGAACGCGATGGCCTGTAAAACGCATTACAGTGTGACTGTCGTGCAGTCAAAGTAAAATAAGCTGGATAAATTCTGCGTATACGTCATGTTATAAATTTCAAATTTGTGCAATTAAATTATACTAATATTTCTTAGCGGTGAATAACATCTGAAGTTGGATTTGTATTGTCCTCGGTACAACACAAAGACTTCGGGCATCTGCCGTTCACTTTCCTTTAATTTATTTCTTTTTGCTACCTGCTGTTGCACCAACAAAGCTATTCAAAATATTGTTTTTCGCACGTATAGATACGAAGTTTTCTTCTCTAAAGAACCATGTTACTATGTCGCAAACTATCCATACTGTCTTAAAAGAAGTCACTGGAAAGTATTTTTTCAAATATGCCAAACATCATGTAAAACCTTTTGCTCTTGAGCGTAGTATGATTTATATAACAAATTTTACAAGCAAAGCAAAGTATAGTTTTCATTTTATTAATTTTTATTCCGTTTCCGCAGTGTGGTTAGAATTAATGTCGTGACTGAGAACCCTCGGGGCTTAAGCCACGCCCTCGTCCATCAGCTTTTAGAAAGGCTTAAGCTTAGCAACAAGTTTCAGTTGTCCTGCAGCCGTCGACCGCAGCAGACGTACAACGCATCCTGCCCGTTGTCCGTTTCTCCATATTTTAAAATTTCTGCAATTCACTTGATTTTCGCCAAATCAGGATTTCGAGTCCGCTGTTGTAGGGCTGCTCGTTAATTTTAATTTTGTCGAAGCTTTTTCTTTGTCTTGATCGAAGCGTTGTAACTTGTAAGCGTGGCCAACCCCATTGCAAGGTTATTTACCTGGCGAGGTGGAGAGCTGTAGGGGGGAGGAGAAGGAGTAGACGGGAGAGTATGTCTGCATAATTCATCGCCGTGCTTATGGTTGCCTTTCTTTATCGGGCTGCCTTTCTCGAATTGCTTGTTTCCCTTAACAGCTTCGCGTTTTGGTATGGGGTATGTGACCGCATGACAGGCTCCTAGTGTATTCAGAATAAACTTATTGTTTATTATGAAAGTAAAAAAGGAGCTTTGCTGAGACCTGCTGTATGAAATGTTTAGTGAGAGACTTGAGCAAAGAGGTCACAGATTGGCGAGTTCTTGCACAGGACATCTCGATAACGCATCTTGATGTGTGCCGCATGAGGGATGAGCCCTTAGTCGGCTGAGGGGCAGCAGAGCCGTTCTTAGACTGACGCGTGGGATGTTTAGGTTAGCTAATACGTCTTTTGCACGCCTGCCCCTGTAATCAACTAGGAGCCTGCAGTTATTGCTCGTGATCGGGTAGAGCCACTGGAGTATGGCCGAAAACATCTATTGATGGTAAACTTGATGTTTGTAACCGTCTAGCAGGTTCTAAGACTAAAGGAATTAAGTTAAATACCCGAGAGTTCGAAGTGTTAAAGTAAAGACTGTTGTATTGTACGTGTCGTGAACGTCTGAGAGAGGGGTTACATTTTGGGCAGGGTTTATATAGAGTGCGAAGGAGGACAACTTCACGTGCGCGCCATTACCATATAAGTGCTTGAAGCATCTTGCAGTAACCGTGCCAAGATTTC
Source organism: Leptestheria dahalacensis (assembly GCA_022114935.1). Taxonomy (NCBI): domain Eukaryota; kingdom Metazoa; phylum Arthropoda; class Branchiopoda; order Diplostraca; family Leptestheriidae; genus Leptestheria; species Leptestheria dahalacensis. Next base: position 57,790 of record JAIQCU010000301.1, on the reverse strand, counting down.
ACCAAGGAAAGGGAAGGGTTGCTAGACCGGTTTCGCACTCAGTGTCCAGACAAACCCGGATCCTGTCTAGACACTTGAGGTCAACCGGCTACATCTACTCCTTCCAATCCTAGGGGACAAGACACGGTGCGGCACGAGAAGTTGCCAAGCAGCTACTACTGACGTATACTGTAGTAAAGAAACCAAGCGATAAAACTTTCCTTCACCAACTACTAAAAATACACCTAATTGTAGAACAATGGCGAGAATCATAGTCCTGGGGCGTAGCACTGGTCACAAGAAAAAGAATAACAGGAGGAATGTGCGGTTGGATGTCCTACTCCATACTGGAACTGGTTGCTAGTAGTACCTTCCACGGCTGTGGTGGGTTCCTACACTTTCCTGGAATAGTACTCGACGGTATTGTCTGACATTGGGCTGGGTGTGGGTAGCCGGCATCGGTCCTCGGGGCCGAAATTGTCGTTCGAGAGACTGTGCTGTGGCGGCGGCTTCTTGCACTGGACATCTGGAAGACACCTCTAGGTGTGTACCGCACGTGGGATGTGGCCTTAGTCGGTTCAGGGGCAGTAGCGGCGGTCCTAGATTGACGCGTGGGATGTTTAGGATGCTAATACATCTTTTGCATACCTTCCCCTGTAACCAACGAGAAGCCTGCGGTTATTGCTCGTGATCAAGTATAGCCACTGGAGTATAGCTGGGAGCATCTCTTGGTGATAGACTGGATGCTCGGGTATATGTGGCAAAGCGTGTACTCGAAAACTTGCTAGGGCTATCCTATCACTGTCCGAAAGATCCCGTATGTGGGATCCATACGTGAACTGGCATGATAGGAGGATGTGGTTAGCCCGATGGATCACCGTTGGTGGGAATTGCCAGATGTCCGGGTTCCTGAATGGCTGGTAGATAGCCACACCCAACTCGCGACAGAAGAACTTGCGCTGCCGGTCAGAGTAGAATCCGGTCATGTGGATCATCATGTTGGTATGTTCGGAGCGGTCCATCTAAAGAAACAAAACGTTAAAAAGAAAGAAAACAGAATTAGTGGCAGGGCAGTTGAGAGCGGCGGCGACACGAGGACGGTGGGACGACAAGAGTTGACGACGAAATGATGGCTGACTGTTTGTGGAGAGATGCTGAGGCTATTGTGAATTGATGGTGAGACTTTTGCGAATTGATGGCGAGGTGATACCAGGGGTGGCGACTATCTTCGGACGACATTGGACACTCGGAGGTCCTCGTCGTGGGAGTCGTCTGAGTCGAACCTACTGAGATCCTGCCCGGGAATGGTTGGGGATCCCACCCGCACGTTAATTTCCTCCAAATTGAGGAATTTGCTTGTGCGGCGACAAAATAAAGTCATCCTCAGCGCGGCAACGGCAGCACAGGGGGTCCGTGAAGGTCCGACAACCGCAGGACTCCTCCCGACTGGTAGTTGGAAACGTCGCCGGGTCTGGCTGGCCGAAGGTATCAGCGACAAAAGCCACGTCGTAGGCATTAAGTTTAAGAGCCGTATCCTTCAGGACGGTTCCCTCGGGGTGGCGGCTGTCGAAGAGGATCGTCGGTCGATCGCGAATGCGGCGGACGGAACATAGCATCCGCGTTACTAAGGTGTTTAGTAGCGACGCAGATAGTCTGTCATCCACTCGGTAATTAGAGGCGTAGTCAAACGCCAGGGAATGGAACCAATAACCATTGGCCCATTGCTCAAGGACGTAAGTGAAACCCGTCTGGTCAGTTCCTGGCACTCTCATCTTTTTGTCGGTTTTTAGGGTGAGCCCTAGCCCCAGAGTCGGGGCCTCCGTATCCAACGTGATGGCCATGCAGGGGCGGCGGAACAAATAGGCGAGATGGAGCACTCTGGCGTAGTAGAGATCAACGTTGTCCATGACGAGCTGTAGAAATTGAAAAAAATGCAGTGCAGAAAAAAGAGGGGTCAGGGCCAAAAAAAAACATCTCAGTAAGATATCTCAGTGGAGAAGAGAAACGACTGAGGAAGGAAATTATGTTGGACTGAGTGTTTAGGTTACGCAGATACGGGGCAGCCATCTGGAAAGTAGAATCCGAGGCCCTTAATGTAGATCGGGTTGGTGTGGACGTGGGTCATAGGGGGAGCCGCTAGGGCAGGGAAGGTTGTGGGAAGGGGTGCGGGGGCTGTTGGGCTTAGTGCTGTCATCTCTTTCCCAGCTGGTTCCTGCGTCGTTCTTCTAAAATATCGAATTAAGTTAACATGTTTCCGACGGGAAAGAAGGGACCGTATCCAAAAAAGCCAGCGGATCAGTAAAGCGCCAAAAGTACCACCTAGGACGACAGTCACTACTAGCCGTATTTACTCTACCCAAGAAAAATTGGCCTCTGCGTTGGTGTCCAGTAGTCGACTTCCAAGGTGACCGGATGAGGAGCCTATACGCGGCTCAACAAGTCGGCGACGACACTCATTTCTTCGAGGGTCTTTTCTCAACGGCTTCGTGGACCTTCAACATGTAGTCGTATCCTTTGTCCGGGATCTCCTGGAACTCGTTTACCAAGGATGGGTACTGAAATGCATGCTAGCATTACCGGGATACCGCTGTGATAAGCAAGGCTTAATGCTTGATAGCGCCGATTGCGAATGGTTTCGCATTAGGTAGCCTTAATTTCTGCGGCAAGGAGGTTTTCCCTTTCGATGGCGCGCCCTTCTAGGTAGGATGCGTGTTCAAAGGCTACGGACAAGGATTCACGCAAGCTGGTTTCCTGGATGTTTGGCGGCAAGTCCTCGTTGTCTGCCGTATCAGCAGTGGAAGTTGTACCCCTATGCAAGACTTTGGGGTCCTTGGATAATATTAAAGGGTGCAACTTGTATTTAAGTTAATTAAGTGAGAAGATTATCTCCAGGTTTTAAGTTGCGTAAACAATGTATTTAGAATAGAGAAAACTTACAAATGGGCAGGAGGCTTAAGAAGTACACAGGCAGGAGACTTGGAGGTTAAGAGCGGAGAGAGAAGGTTTTGGGAGATTTTATGTACTAGAGGATTCAGGGAGGAACCGGGACAGAAGGTCACATTTGCATAAAAGAGAAGGGTTGAGAGAGAGCAGACTCCGACATATAAGGTAATGTTGCATGTACCAGGTACTGAAGGGAACAGGTTTTCTAGAAGGACATGATTTGAATATTGAAAAGATCGGGGATGAAAAGAGTAATTTAAATACACTAAAAGATAATAGAGTTGATAGTAAGAATAGCAGGGTGAGGGCCAAAACGTTACATTCCTCACCCCTTTGAAAAAGATTCGTCTTACGAATCGGAAAAGGAATTTTATTGAAAATAAGCATGTAGGTCCTTTATAATAGCTTCTTTGACATATTTGTTGGACACACTGGTTCTGGTTGGGCAGGAAATAAAGGTTGCTATTATATTTAGTAATAAAGGAAATAACGCTTCTTTTCTACGAGTTTGGACAGTTTCTAAGAACCATTCACTAATTTTCTGTCTTTCAAAAGAGTTGAAAGTAAAAAGTGTGTTAAACAATAATTTTAGGTAATTAAGCGGAATTGTTCATTTAATTTGGGGGCGTTCTAACAAATAATTGGTCACCATTGTTTTTAGAGCGAAGGCAGCTTGTGTGAGTGGAGGAAAACATTAAGGGCTCATTTGACCGTGGTGGATTGCGTTAATTAGAGGGCCTTTCAGTTGGTGTCTTCGAGAAATTGCAGTACTGCGTAATCGGCTTCGTTTGGTAACGTCGATACGGAGTCGTCATCGCTGAGAGGTTCGTCTTCTTGACTGCTTCCGGATGTAAATGATGGCGAGTATTTTGGCATACCGTCATCATCTTGTTCCATCGCGTCTTCTGCTGTTGTTGTTGCAGGAAGATCACGGAAGTCATCCTGTATGCTTCTCAGTCTTGACACCAGATGTTGCGAACACGTTTGTTGTAGTTCCAGCTTAGCAGGGTTTTCGAAGGACGGATCTTGAGTAGCCCATTTAAGGTGCCATTTAAGCATCGGGTCAACCTCCAGTTCTTTGTCGTTCCAGTCACTGTTGGCGGCTTGTAGCAGAGATCCGCTATTCACAGGATCTTGCACCACGAAGTAGAACAGCTGTACTCCGGAGTTTAAATACTTCGCCTCTACTTCGTTGAGCTCCAACTTAACAGTTCTGGCTGCCATGATTCTCTAATTACTAAAAGGGATTTGCAAGCACTCAAAGCAGGTAAATTTTTTTTTAGCGAAACTCAATTTTGTTTTAAGTACGTTTTTTAAGAAAAGCGCAAATAAGAAAGTTTCATACATTGGACAATGATTTGTAAGTACAACATGTTTACCGCAATTCATTTAATATTTGGAGTAGGCTATGTCATCTATTTTTGGACAGCCTAAAGTTTCTAAATTAATCATGGGAATATTTAATTGTTGTAAAATGTCTTTCTCAATGTGTCCACCTTTATAGGCGACTACAAAGGATTTTTCGGTTCTAGCACGCTGGTAAACATGTTGCACCAATTCATGGACTTTACTCTGCGGATGATATTTATGTGAATTTCTATCTGGAGTATAGGGAAGACTATGAATTTTATTGACACTGTATTTTATTGTTTTGATGGCTTGGGAGCTTAAGGCTTTAAGTGGTTTGTCGGGATAAAAGTGAAAAGAAAAGGTACGAAATGTGTAATGATATTTTCTCTTGGTGAAATGGAAGGAGCGGTTAGGACCTTGACGCGGTCCGGGCATTAAAGTTACACCTAATTCTCGGTAAATGGGAATGTTACTGTTTGGTTGGTTAAAGCCATCAAAATCGATGATCATGCAAACATTTTTGGGCAGCATTTTTCTTTTTCTCTTTTTTTTTAAAGTTGTTTTTCACTTACCAAGCAAAAGGGGCGATATTAGAAGTAGTTTGCAATGTCTTGGGGTTCAAGACGGTTGAATATTATTTAGTTACAACCATTGGGCCGATCTGACTTGGAAGATTATCTCCAAGTTATTGGTTACATAAACTTTGTATTACAGGAAGCCAAATTGATAAGAGACAAAGGGACAAAATATACTCACAAGCCAGAGTTTAGGTTGACCGTGTGTAGCTATAAGAGCTGAAATGCAAAGAGCCCACGCACTGGAAGAAAAGGTGGGTTTATATACTGTCAGGGAACAAAGAGAGTGTGAGAGAACTTTCTAGAAGGATAAGAGTTTAGGGCACTATTATAATGTGTTTTGGTGGTCAGAGTTTAAGGCACTGTTATAATGTGTTTTAGTGGTCAAAATAATGGGACGTACTAAATCTTAAGTTGGAAAAGTTGTAGATGTCAAACTGCAAAATACCAACGGCAGAAAACCAATTTTGAAATAGAAAGACCAAAAACCACAGTAGTCATCATGGTTAAGAATAATAATGGGAAGGACGCAATATGTTGCATTCCTCACCCTTTTGAAAAAGATTCGTTAGAATCGTAAAAGGAGCAAGTAATACAATTTCTTGATATGGTGCTGGTGATTTATGCTTGTTACGATGATTGGTGCTGGATTCTTGAATTATAAGATGTCGAGCGTATAGCGTTTTCCGGAGTTCTGTCAGCGAAGTTGACTCGACGGGTAGTACCTGTTCTAGCGGCTGTAGCGGATGGAACAGTATGAGCTACCGTGCGATTGGACGCTGAAACTCGGGAACGAGATGGAGTAGAACGAAGCGGGGTTGCGGTACGATGTGGCTGGTGGTTTCGACGTTGTACGTCATATCGGCGTCGGACGTTAGGTCGTCTAGGCGTTCGTACATTAGGTTCAGGCATATCGTCTACTCCTAAGTAGTCGTCAATCTGGTTCAGGTACACCGCTAACAATCCTTCGGCGTCCGCCCAGCACATTTGTCGAAAATCCGTTGCTAGTGCTTAAGAATAGGCTGCTGCCATCAGGTCTTCTAGTAGATAGTCGTACCTTGAATCTTGGTCGGTTAATAGCTCTTCGCTTACTTCGATGATTAGTTTACGACTTCGAAACACTGCGATGTACAGCAGGAGAGCCTTCTCTAAAGTACTAGCATATCCCAGTGGAATAATCGGGGAGAACGGCACAGTAGGGCGGCCAGAACCAATATTTCTGCTGGCATCCATATCACTCCAGCAAATAGTTTGATGAAAGAAGGGAAACACTGACAAAGAAAGGCGGGAAATATTATGAATTTGGATTTGAATGTTCTCTGCAGTATGTTTTTAGAAATAGTGCGAAAAGAAAGGTTTCATACATAGGGCAATGGAAAGTAGCGATCACATGCTTACCACAGTGCATTTTGAACTTGTTGTAAGGAATTTTCTCTACTTTTGGGCAAGCTATATCTTCTAAATTGAAAGATGGAATTTTAAGCCCATTCAACAAGTCCTTTTCTATATGACCTCCTTTGTAATGCTACTACAAAGAGAGTGTCTGTTTTTGCCCTCGAATAAGCATGCTCAACTACTTGGGAAACCTTATCTTGTGAATGACTGGGATGAGTTTGTCTGTTAGGGTTATAAGGTAGACCGTGAATTCTATTAGTGCAAAAACGTACTGAACTAATAGTTTTGGTGTCTAAAGATTTAAGGGGCACGTCAGGGTAGAAATGAAACGAAAAAATGCGAAATCTGTAGTGACAGATTCGTTTTGTATAGTTGTACATTCTACTGGGACCCTGGCGTGCACCTGGCATTAACGTTATTCCTAGTTCACGGAAAATATTATTTCTACTTTATGTTGATTGAATCCGTCGAAATCAATAATCATGCCGATGTTCGAGGGATTCATTTTGAGTTTGTTCTTACTCACCGAGAAGTTGAAGGATAAATGAGGGTAGAGATTCAGGTCAACAGTCCTGGGGCAATTTGCGTTACAAGGATCGTGCCAAACTGAATCTCACTCGATTGTAGAGGTCGTACCACTCTGGAGCTCTTAGAGCATAGACAAACGCCTGTTTGCAAAGAAAGAAAAGAATTTATGAGAGATTGAATTGATGTTGTTGTTAGTAATTAAGCGTTTACGCGACAACCATCATTCCAATAAAACTTTCCGGCAATCATGGTCGGAACGGAATGATCGTGTACTTTATTATCTTGTTTGTCCAATTTAGGTCTTTTCTTCTTTTCGTCATTCAGAGGCTCTTGTTGTTCCATTTCTACGTCATCGATTTTGCGTTTTTGTTTTAGAATTGAATTTACTTTCTTCCTTCCTTTAGGTAAAACCCAGATAATTAGCCTCATAACCAGCACAAAGAGTACGAAAGTTACAACGCCTAGAAGAAAATATTTAATATAATCTAACCATTCTAATGCGTCTGCAATATGGCTTTTCTCGCTTAAGCTAGTTAGTACTGGACCTAAGCTTTCTATTGGATGTTCGTTCATACGTGCCATGATTTCGCCCATTACATTAATCTGTTCTACATTATGTGAATCTTCGGCTTCATGAGTTTTCTGCAAAATCTCAAACTCATTATCTGGAATTTCTTCAAACTTGTTCGCTATTTTGACAAAATTAATGTCGATTTTTGGATCTCTTTTTACCCATTCACCTTCAATGAAGGAATATAAACTGTCATTAAAGGTGACTAAGTTATTGTGATGTAAACATTCAGTAAAGTTATATCTAGACAATCCATCTAATCCTACAGTGAATCCTGCTTCTGAAATAGGTTCGTAGCCACATTTAGTTAAGTTAGCAGAGAACTTTTCTTCGATTGGGGTACACTGTTGAAGTATAAACCCTTCTCCTCGAGAGACGACTCTCTGACAAATACCTAGACCTAAAGATTTAGCAGCTAATAAACCACTATCTCTAGAGGATGTGATTAAGCTTAACTTTTGTGTATGATATACTTTACAAGCCAATTGTCTTAGTTCTTCTAATAGTAAATTGTTCCTATCATTAGCTATTCCGGTTAAGTATTGGTGATGTTCTACTAATAGAGCTGTATAATCTACTAACCCGGCAGTCGGAATTGAATTATCGTTACTAGTAGTTCGTTTGTTAAGGTTTAGCGGTAATTCCTTACTATTAACTGTAGCTTTGACTTGATCGTGCGTAGATCTAATCTTAGTTATTTCCTGTGCTGTTCGTAAATCAGAATCTTCTGGAATACTTACTATCCTAGCTGTTATTTCAGTAAAGTATATCTACTAACACATCCTTAGTAGTACTGTCTGGTACAATAGTAGTACCTTTGGACATACTACCTGTACTCTTAGTTGTAGGCCTGGAAGTGGTACTAGTTATTAGCTTAGTGGGAGTGCTAGTTGTTTTAGTAGTAGTACTAGTAGTAGTACTAGTAGTAGTACTACTTGATGGTTTAGTAGTAGTACTTCTAGTAGTACTAGTTGTTGGTTTAGTAGTAGTACTAGTTGTTGTACTAATTTTACTAGGAATTTCTTCTAATGGTTTAGAACTCATAAAGTATTTTACTTTTTCCGGTGGAAACCATTTACTTAATTCTGTTTTTACCTTTTCTTGATATTGTTCCTTCGTCATTCCCTGTTTCAACTGCTTAGAGGTCAGGACAGACCATCTTTGATTAGCATCTTGTGCATTACAATTTTCTGCAAAGATTCCCCATTGATCTAAAGTTGACATACAAAGTGAAGAATTCTTTCGCTGAAACGTTAGAGTTTCTGAATCGTATATCCATTTTTGATCTGCTTTATTATTTTCGCACGTCTCAAATGTTATACGGCCTCTTTTGTTTGCTGTTAGACATTTACCTGTGATAGTATGTCTAATTATGTTGTTACGAAAGAACAGTTGATCTGTGCTTTCGGAACAAGGTAACCTGGTGGCCAACCCTTGGTCATTTCGTCCTAAACAGAGACCTGAGAAAGGTTGCACTAACCTAACTTTAGTGCTTTTAGAATCATTACGTCTTTCTAACATTACGTGATCCAAAACATTAGGGCTAGTGAAATAACGTTTAAGAAAATCTCTATAATTAGGGGAATTAGGTTCAACATATTCTAAAACGGGGACTGCAATCCAATGTTGTTCTAATTCTTTGAAATTACACTTATCTAAGATACCTGTGGCAGAACCTTTAAAGCAAGTATTAGTGCCCATTAACAAAATCGTTTTACTATTATCGTCATAAAACCAACTTTGATAAGAGCTACCGTTACAAGGACGAAATTCCAGTGGATAACCTGACTTGCTAGCGGTCAAACAATAATTGTTTTTACTACTTTCAATGGTGTGTGAGGTAAGAAAGAACGTGTCATGATGGATACCACAGTCTCTAATTAAAACGAGGTTAGAAGAATCTTGGATGATACATTTCTTGCTAAAATGGTTCAAAAGTTTGACAGTTAATTTAGATTCATCCTCTGTTCGTACGTCAGGGATGGTACGTTTTTGTCGAAGTAAGGTATCCTTGGGAGGCAAAGGCATCGGAGGTTTGCGATAAAAGGCAGCGTTAATTTTAATATACGTATCAGGTATCCCCTCCACCTTATACAGTTCAGTGTTATTACACACTGAAGTCCTATTAGAGCATAACAGGAATTCTAGTTGGTTTGTTCTATCAACCAAACGATAAGGCGAGTAGGGAACTTGATACGTTTTTGTAAAAAGAGTGCCATTGCCTGTAAGAATGTCCGTGAGATTACATTGCGACACCACCGGAACATCTCTCTGATCCCACATAATCAACGCGTGATTATGTTTGATATGTTGGAGAGAATTCCTTGAAAATTTATTACTCTTCGCTATGTCCTCGATAGGACCAAACGGTATTTTAATTGGGCAAGTAGAACAAGTCTTACGTAAAGTTATTTCTTCTACTAGACAATTTCGAACCGAGTATCGTCTAGTTCGTAACCAAGATGATTCGCCTGTAGGTTCAGCTTCAAAACGAAAAGTGAAACCTTCTTTAATCATCTTGTTTCCATAACAATCTTTGCTTTCTACCAGTTTCAAACATTCGTCAGGTGTAATGTCAACTGGCGTAGTCAATAATACAGTGTCCGTTGACCCAAAAAAGAACTTTTGGACAACTTTCTCTTTATCCCAAAGCATACACAAATAACCGCTGAAAGTTTCGTTAGGCCTTGCTAAAGTTTTAAGAGTATACCCAGCAGCAGACGAAAAATCTTTTCCATCACTGTTGTGATTACAGTAATTCGGCAAATCCAAACTTAGTAGACCGATCGTTTTGGCATCCACACAATCGCATAAGGTTGCTCGGAGCGGTAAACCACGATGAGACGACACCAAAACGACAGTCACCAATAGTAGGATATGGGTAATGGTCTCCATACCTAAAGGACACAAACTAAATGATAAGGTAAATAACATAAACAGTCGAACGAATTCACTACGCGAAACGTATGAAATGTGCCTAAATAGCTTGTCAGACCAGTCCTGACTCGAGCTACAAAGGGACGAACCCTACTCAAACTACGTTTAAGCAACTTTCACATGTTCATGTTGATTAATCTGGTTAATACATTTCTTCTTTATAAGGTCAATTAGCCTTATATCTGTCTGGAGGTTTAACATTTCTTCGTAAGTTATACCGTTTAGAATCAGAAACTTGTAAATTATCTCCAGTGGACCCGTGATCAGGTTCACTGTTTGATAATCCATCAATATCAGCAGCGACTACAGGATCTGATTTATGAACTATTTTACTATTTTCTAAATCTATCTCTAAATTCTTAGCTGGTACTGATTTATTCGGACCAAATGGTTTTAGCCTATTTACGTGTACGACAAAATCATTCTTACTAATCGAATTGTCTTTTCTGATTGCATAATTTAAGTTTCCTAATTGCTTAGTAACGGTAAAAGGCCCAATCCAACGTGGATTGAATTTACCTGCTAAGGATCTAATTTCTCTTAACATAACTTTGTCACCTGTGTTAAAGGTATAAATCGAGGTATTAGAATCGTAATAATACTTCTGTTTTAGTTTAGCTTGTTCCAATTTGTTATAAGCTAAATCCTTAGCTTTGAACCATTGTTGTTTGAAAATGAGCGTTTCATTAGTAGAAAATCGGTATCTGATAGGATCTCCAATATCATCTATATCTATGGGATCATAACCATACATTAAATAAAATGGAGTTTCTCCTATACTCGAATGAATTGAAGTATTGTATGCATAAATTATATAAGGAAGAAATTGATCCCAAGTATGTGGGTCGTCTTTGACATATGCATATAGTAAATCCATAATAGTACGGTTAAGATTTTCAACTTGACCGTTTCCTTCAGGATGATATGGGCTTGATCTAGTCTGTTTAATGTTTAACTCTTTAGTTAATTCTGCAAGGACTTCTCCTACAAATGAAGTTCCTTGATCAGAATGGATAATGCTAGGAGTACCAAATTTAAGAAATATTTCATATATCAAAGTTTTAGCTACCGTATTAGCAGTTTGATCTGGTAATGGTACTGCTATAGCATATTTGGTACTATGTTCTATAATAACTAAAATGAAATTGTTATGCTTATAGGATTCAGACAATGGACCTACAAAATCCATAGACATTTTCTGCCATGTATAAGTAGTAGGTGGCATAGGCTGTAAAGGAGCTGTTCTCTTACCTTGAGATTTTCTCTCTTTACATTTTAAACAGTTCGAAATGTATTCCGTTATGTCTTTAGTCATATCTGGGCAATAGAATCGATTTCGCAGTTTTGTTAGAGTTTTGTTAATTCCAAGATGTGCGCCTAGAACATGATCATGAAATCTTTTCATTACTTTGTTCTTTAATTTCTGGGGAACAATTATTTTACCATCGATGGTGGTCAAAATATCATTGACTCTTTTAAAATCTTTAGTATTATCAAGATTACTTTTGCAAAAGTCGTCCTCTTCTTGAGCCTTTTTAAATTCTTTATTTACGAAATTGACCTGTTTAATATTAATTTGAGGACTCGGAGTAGACTGAGAATAAAATATTTGATGTACCAGCGCTGGATTTACCTCAGTACTCATTTTAATTCTTGATAGACAATCCGCATTTTGATTTCGTATGCCAGGTCTGTAACATATCTTCATGTCGAATCCTTGGAGAAACAAGGACCAACGGGCGAGTTTCCCTTGTGGGTTTTTCATGCTAAAAAGCCATTGTAAAGGTTTATGATCCGAAATTAAAGTAAATGAACGACCAAAAAGGTAATCGAAAAAGAACTTTATTGAGGCTACCATCGCGAAAGCTTCCTTTTCGATTACCGACCAGTTTTTCTCGGTTTCGTTTAATTGTCGCGACATGTAACCAAGAACAACTTCGGCTTCTTCTTTTACTTCATTGGATCTATTTGATTTCGAGGTCAAACCAAGATGATGAGGCCCTGTATTCTGAGAAAGCACCTCGTCAGGTTCTAACTCTACAGGATATGCCTTAGCATCAACCTTGACCTTGACATCGTCTAAGTCTTTTACGAAGGTGTCATTATTGACATCCACCAGCTGGATTTGACTTAGAATACCACCCACTGCATAATTGCTAGCATCTGTTTGTAATATGAATTCTCTAGAGAAGTCTGGGAATCGCAAAATTGGCGGATTTATTAGGCTCATTTGTAATTCCGTGAACGCGTTCATTTGATCTTGTCCCCATGTCCATTCTACGGACTTTCTTGTTAATTTGTTCAATGGATGTGCAATCCGCGCAAAATCTGGAATGAATCTTCTGTAGTAATTGGACAGACCAAGAAATGATCTTATATCATCTTTATCTTTAGGAATTGGGTAATCTTTAATTGCTTGAATTTTCTTGGGATCCGGTCGGATCCCTTGTCGAGACACAATGTGACCTAAGTAAAGCAATTCGCTTTTAATAAAGTCACATTTAGACGGCTTAAGTCTCAAATTTGTGCCTCAAATTCGTTTAAAAACTAACTCGATGTGCTTCAAATGTTCCTCAAAAGTTTTGCTGTAGATGATGATATCATCTATATAGCATAGAACAAAATCGTTTAAGTATTCTCTAAATACTTTGTTAACTAACCTTTGAAATATTGCAGGGCTGTTACATAGTCCAAAAGGTAATCTATTCCATTCATATAGATTTCCTAAAACAGAAAAGGCTGTTTTATGCTCATCTTCCTCTTTAATAGGTATTAGGTGAAAACCAGAAAACATATCTAAAGAGGTAAAGTAGTTAGAACCATGCAATTGATATGCATGCAATAAAGAGATAATATTAGGTAAGGGATGTTTATCTTTAACTACCATGGTATTTAACTTTCTATAGTCACAACAAAATCTATGACTATTGTCCTTTTTCTTTACTATAACTACTGGTGCACAGTAAGGGCTAGAAGAATATCGAATTATATTGTGTTCGAGCATTTCCTCTATATGTTTCTTGACAAAAGGGATTAGTGGTACAGGTGTACGATAAGGAGTTAATGCTACAGGATCTCCTTTAACACTTATGTTACACTCCATAGCATTTGTAGCGGTTAGTTGTGATAAATGCATAGCAAATATGTCTTTATATGTATCAACTAACTTTTCTATGCATATTCTGGTTTTTGGATTTAAGTGCTGTAATTTTAAATCATCTTTGGGATGATAAGTAATCTGCTTTTTGTTTGGTATATCCATTACGTTGTTGACTACTTTGATATTTAAGTTATTAATCCCTATTGTAACTATACCATCACCACCGTGTAAAGTTAGTTTATTTCTACGTACGAAATCTACTCCTAAGATACATTCTTCAGTTAAATCCTTTACTACATAGAAATCATGTACTAATTTAACTTTATTATCTAAGGTTACGGGTATTTCGTATTTTCCAATCATGTGTAATGAGTTACCATTGGCTGCAACTAAAGAAGTAGGAATTAATTCTAATTTACGTTTACATAAGGATTTTACTTGTTCGAAGATGCTCTTATTGATTAAAGAAATTTCTGCACCACTATCGATTAAAGCATTTACAGTAGCATAACCTATTCTAATTGGTATTCTAAATAGCTTGTTAGCATTAACATTAACTATAGTACTTATACTACTATCTTTTGAATCTAATTTATTGATATAATATTCATAAGCTAGGGTATAGTCACTAACTTTGAATTCTACTTCGGCGTTTGCCATGGACATTGCTGAATAACATGCCCAAGATCTCCGCAATAAATGCAGTTAACGCGAGGCGGGTTTCTTCCTTGACTTTGGAGTCGTGGATTTATTTGAGAGTGATCAACGCTACTTGGTAGAGCTTTAAAATTTGGATTCCTCACCTGTTGACCATTATTGAATTGTGGATTAAAGTTTGGTGGAAAATAAGAAAAACTTGGTTGAAAACCTGGGTTAGAAAAATTTGAGAATTGACTTGGAAAAGTTTGTCTCTGATAATTCTGATATCTGCCTCTTTCTCTACCGCGACCTCTACCGTTACCGCGATAGAAAGAAGTATGATTATTATTCCCTTGAAAATTTGACTGTCTATTAGTCTGATTTTGGTTATGGAATGATCTTTTAAAATTACCTCGGGAACCTCCTCGTCCTCTATTGTTTTGACCTTGATTCTGCCTTTTCGAGCGCTTTTCCTTTACCGCATTCACTTCAGCAGAAGGGGAAGACTCCGTATCTTTCTTCTTCGGTTTACTGGTTAGGGAATCTACTTTAACACAAAGGTTCATAAGAGCTGTTTCCAATTCTCCAGTTTGTAAAGTTACATTCGCTACACTTGCTTTCTTACTTCCCAGGACAAGTTCTTGTTCTTTCAATACTTGTTCTGTTTCTACGGCTAATGTCTGTAGGTCATCATAAGACATATCTGGCGTCTTTTTCGACCAGAGAATTTTGCCAATATCTGCTTTAAGTCCTTTCAACAAGACATTTTTCTTCAAGTATTCTCTCAAGGCTGCAGCATCTGAATCGCTGTTCCGAGCTGCATTTTTACCGTATGCCTTGATTTAAAGTTCGTCAATCCTACTCACAAAATCTCGAACTCTTTCCGCTTCCTTTTGCTGTAACTGCTGTAACTGTTTTTTATAAGTCTCTACAGCAAATTTATCGCTAAAACGATCAATCATTTCTTTCTTCCATTCCTTGTACGTTAACGGCGGAATTCGTTTGACTAACTCTTCGTGGAAAGTCAAAGCTATTGCCGTTAAGCGATCTGGAATGAATCGTAATTTTTGTTTATCGTCCCAACCGGCTGTTCTGGCTGCTCTTTCTGCTTCTCGTAGCCATCCATCGACATCTTGCTCATACAAATATCCCGAAAATAAAGGTATTTGTGTTTTAATGTTATGAGATAAGATGTCGTTGAAACTACGAAGCATATCACCTGGATCACTAGTTTTCCTTTCGCTAGTTTTACGTGTAGCCATGGTGGAGGTAGTTGGAACAGTAGCAGTGGGAGTGGAAGTAGGATACCAGATTTGTACAGTTTGTAATCTTTCTTCAGTATCTTTAAGTTGGTTTTCCAATTGTTGAATGTGAGTTTTTAACGCAAGTTCCCTGTCTTCTGAAAGTTTGTGTAATTTGAGGATTTCGTTATTTTGTGCTTGGATTGTACTTTTGGAAGAATCAGCCAATGCTGCAATCTCTTTTTCTTTTGTTTCAAATTCAATTAAATGTTTCTGAAAATCGTTAATGACAGACTGCAACTTGTCTCTTTCAAATTCGACTTCAGTCTTCTGGTTTATTAATTCAGAATTAGTTATGTTCTAAAGTTGTATATTTAGTCTCTAATCCTGAATATTTCATTTGTAAAATAGAATAGCTATTACTATATTTATTTAACTCTAATTCAAGATTTTCCTTCTTTTGTTTTTCAACAAGCAAATTTTGAGAGATTTCAATTTCAATTCGGTCTTTTTCTTCTTTAACTTCTCGTAATTTATCCTGAACTACTTTTAGTTCTTGTTGATAACGAGAAATTAATTGTTCTTTATCCAAGAGTTGTGCTTGAAATTCTTTATGTTCGTTAGATATTGTAAAAAGTCTTTCTGCAAGGTTCTTGGTTTCAGTTTCATAAAAGTTTGTCAAACCAGATGCGGTTTGTTCAGTTTGTTGCTTTAATTGTAAGAGCGTATTATAATTTTCTATCAATTCTGTTTGAGTTACTTCAGTAGATTCAAGTCTGGTCTTATATTGATTCTTCTCACCTTCAAGTTGTATGAGATGTTGTTTCAAAAGATCTACTTCGGTTTGTAATTTGTTATTACTTTGTGAATACTGGTTTCTGTCAAGAAAAAGTTGATTCTGAAATTCTTTTAATTGTGCTGCTTTACTTTGCAATTCTGTGTCCAAAGTCGTTTTTTGTACAAGTAATTCGTCAAGTTTCCTCTGAATAAGTTCCCTTTCTCTTTTTTCTCGATGCAAATCTTCAGTAAGAGCTTCTGTTTGTTTTAGAACCTTTTGGAATTCACTTGTAGTGATTTTACTTTTTATTTCAGCTTCAGTAGCACTAGTGACTGATTGAGTGAACTTCTCAAATAAGTCACCAATTACTTTCTTAAGTTCTTGTTTTTCTTGTTGTTTAAAATTAAATTGTGCAAAAAGTCCTTCTAATCTTTTAGTCAAATGTTTTATATGTTGTTCTTTCCTTTTAATTACTTTATCTTCTTCGTTTTCTTCCTTTAGTTGCGCTAAAACTTTAGTTTCTCTATCCAACTGTTCTTGGTAGAATGTTATTTGTTTAGCTATAGATTTAGGTGCTACTCTAATTGCTAAGTCTAATGGATCAGTTACTATTGTTTTACGTTGTCTACCTTCATTACTACTATCGCTATCAGAATTATGTCTTCTTTTATATTTAGCTACAGTAGTATCTGTAGTAGGTAATGCAGGATATATACTAGAAGATGGTAGGGCATCTAACGTAGGTGCTGATGGTAAAGCTAATGGTACGTTAGAAGATGGTAATGTTAGAGTAGAATCATCTAGAAAACTATTATCTGTCATTTACCTTAATATTTGAAGCTGAAGATTGGATCTGAGGATCGATTTGCACGACGAAGCTGTGTACGGTAGGGATACGATACTCGAGAAGATCTGATGAATGAACGTCACCTAAAACCTAGGATAACTCGTAACGAATTAGTGTTAGATGGTGGGGGCTCTTTGCCGACTTTGGACTACGCAAAGTAAACTGAGCACAATTACTTTAACTTCGTTTTTGTCTCTTTAGCCTTTTGGCTCCTGGCAAGCTCGCCAAAATAATATGCAATGTCTTGGGGTTCAAGACGGTTGAATATTATTTAGTTACAACCATTGGGCCGATCTGACTTAGAAGATTATCTCCAAGTTATTGGTTGCATAAACTTTGTATTACAGGAAGCCAAATTGATAAGAGACAAAGGGACAAAATATACTCACAAGACAGAGTTTTAGGTTTTCCGTGTGTTAGCTATAAGAGCTGAAATGCAAAGAGCCCACGCACTGGAAGAAAAGGTGGGTTTATATACTGTCAGGGAACAAAGAGAGTGTGAGAGAACTTTCTAGAAGGATAAGAGTTTAAGGCACTATTATAATGTGTTTTGGTGGTCAGAGTTTAAGGCACTGTTATAATGTGTTTTGGTGGTCAAAATAATGGGACGTACTAAATCTTAAGTTGGAAAAGTTGTAGATGTCAAACTGCAAAATACCAACGGCAGAAAACCAATTTTGAAATAGAAAGACCAAAAACCACAGTAGTCATCATGGTTAAGAATAATAATGGGAAGGACGCAATATGTTGCATAGTTGATCAACAAGTCTGGAGGCTTTTCAACAGTACTAGTACTTGTTGATCTGTTTTTCGCTCGACTCTAGAGGCTTTGGCAGCTTTGATAAGAGTGGCGATTGTCGTGAGTTTATTGACCCAGAGGCTCCAAAGGAACGAAGATAGGGTTGATACACTGTTTGCTGTGAAGATGTAACCGTGTGGCAGGATCTGAGGCTAAAGGAATTTAGTTTAATACCTGAGATTTTTGGGTGTTGTGAAGAACGGTTGTATTGCTGTGGTACGCGAATAGCTTCTGAGTAAAAGGGTTACATTTTGGGTGGGGTTTATATAGTATGCGAAGGAGGGCAACTTCACGAGCGCGAGTACCGTTATGTGCGTGTGTGTAAATCGTGTCTTAAGAAATCGTGGGAGTTTTTGCCTAAGAGAGAGAGAGCAGAGTTCCTTGACACCTTTGTGCTGAGTGTCTAGACAGCTGGGTGCGGTCTAGTTACTCATGGCCGTCCGGTTACATCTACTCCTCCCTATTCCACGGAACAAGACACGGCGTGGCGCGAGAAGTTGCCTAGCAGATACTACTGACATATATTGTAGTATGGAAACCAAGCAGCAAAAGTGTTCCCTTCACCAACTACTGAAAATACACTTGATCATGTAGCAAAGGCGAGAATCATAGTCCTGGGGCGTGGCACTGGTCACAAGTAGGAGGGGTTTACATAAAGGATTTGTAGATGGGCGTCCTACTCTAGGCTGGTGTGTTGCTAGTAGTGCTTTCCACGGCTGTGGTAGGGTCCTCCACTTTCCCGGAATAGTACTCGGCGGTGATGTCTGACGTTGGGCTGGGTGTGGATAACCGGCCTCGGTCCTCTGGGCCGAAACTGTCGTTCTAGTGACTGAGCTGTGGCGGCGGCTTCCTGCACTGGACATCTGGATGACTCCTCTAGGTGTGTACCGCATGAGGGGTGTACCCTGAGTCGGTTGCGGGGCAGTTGCGGCGGTCCTAGATTAACGCGCGGAATGTTTAGGCTGGCCAAAACTTCTTTTGCAAACCTGCCCCTGTAACCAACTAGCAGCTTGCGGT
This sequence comes from Leptestheria dahalacensis, assembly GCA_022114935.1. Classification (NCBI taxonomy): domain Eukaryota; kingdom Metazoa; phylum Arthropoda; class Branchiopoda; order Diplostraca; family Leptestheriidae; genus Leptestheria; species Leptestheria dahalacensis. The sequence goes on along the minus strand of JAIQCU010000301.1, from coordinate 39,091 downwards.
TGTTGCTCGTGATCGAGTACAGTCACTTGAATATCGCCGGGAGCATCTCTTGATGGTAGACTGGATGCTCGGGGATGTGTGGAGAGGAGTGTACTCGAAAACTTGCTAGGGCTGCTTCCCTATCACGATCCGAAAGGTCCCGTATTCGGGATCCATATGTGAAGTGGTAGGATAGGAGGATGTTGTTAGCCCGGTGGGTCACCGTAGGTGGGAATTGCCAGATGTCCGGACCCTTGAATGGCTGGTAAATGGCCACACCCAGTTCACTACAGAAGAACTTCCTTTGCCGGTCCCAGGAGAATCCGGTCATGTGTACTAGCATGTTGACATGTTCGGATCGCTCCATCTAGAAGGAAAAAAGAGAAAAATGCTGAAACGAGAAAAACAGAGTTAATGGCAGGGCAGTTGAGCGCGGCGGCGACACGCGGACGGTGGGGCGGTGAGGGTTGACTATGGCATGTTGGCTGACTGTGCTGTTTGGCGATGGCGGGGCTATTGCGAGTGGATGGCGGGACGGTTCCTGGGTGACGAATATTGTCGGACGACGTTGGACACTCTGAGATCCTCGTCGTGGGAGTCTTCCGAGTCGAATCCGCTGAGATCGTTTGCAGGGATTGACGGAGACCCCAGCCGCACGTTAATTTCCTCCAGATTGAGGAACTCGCTTGTGCGGCGACAGAACAAAGCCATCCGCACAGCGCGGCATCGACAGCATACGCGGCATGTCAAAGCTTGACAGCCGCAAGCCTCCTCCCGACTGGTGGTTGAAAACGTCGCCGGATCCGGCTGGCCGAAGGTGTCGGCTACAAATGCCACATCGTAGGCATTGATTTCCACAGCCGAATCCTTAAAGACGGTTCCCTCAGGGTGGCGGCCGTCGTAGAGGGTCGTCGGCCGGTCGCGAACGCGGCGGACGGAACGGAGCATCCTCGTTACCAAGGTGTTAAATAACGACGCCGACGGTCTGCCATCCACTCCGTAAGACGAGGCGTCGTCGAATGCAAGCGAATGGAATCAATAGTCATTGGCCCATTGCTCGATGACGTACGTGAAGCCCGTTTGATCTGTTCCGGGCACCCTCATCTTTTTGTTGGATTTTAGGGCAAACTCTAGTCCCAGAGTTGGTGCCGTCGTGTCCATTGTGATGGCTACGCAGGGGCGGCGGAACAAAAACGCGAGGTGGAGCACGCGGGCGCAGTACAAGTCGACGTTGTCCATAGTTGGCTGTAGACATCGAGAAAAAAAAATGCAATGCGTAAAAACGGAGGGGTTGGGGCCACTAAAAAAAATTTTAGTAAGGTATCGCAGTGGAGCAGAGGAAGGACGAAGGAAAGAAATGTAGAGGTGAAATATTCAGGTTACTCTGATACAGGGCAACCATCTGGGAAATAGAATCCCAGGCCCTTAATGTAAGGTTGGGTTGGTGTGGACATGGGTCATAGGAGGGGCCGTTATGGCTGGGAATGTTGTAGGAGGGGGTGCTGGAGCTGTTGGGTTTATTGCTGTCATCTCTTCGCCAGGTGGTTCCTGCGTCGGTCTTTTGAAGTTATCGGATAAGGTTGACATGTTTCCGACGGGCGAAGAGGGACCGTATCCAGAAGAGCCAGCGAATCAGGAGAGCGCCAAAGGTGCCTCCTAGGACGACAAGTACTACCAGACGAATGTATTCAAGCCACGAAAAATTAAAAGAAAAGTAGTTTTCTGTGGTAGTGTCTAGTAGTAGACTGCCTAGGTGGCCGGATGAGGAGCCCGATACGCGGCTTAACAAGTCGGCGACGACACTCATTTCTTCAAGGGTCTTTTCTTCAGCGGCTTCATGGACCTTTAGCATGTAGTCGTATCCTTTGTCCGGTATTTCCTGAAATTCGTTGACCAAGGATCGAGCGCTGAAATGCATGCTAGCGTTGACCTGGGTCCATTCCTTGAGATCCGGGTTGTAATGATAGACCTTGCCGTTAAAGTTAACCAGTCCGCCTCGATGGAAACAAGGTACGAACGGGTATAAAACAAACCCATCTTTACCTATGGTGGCGTTGTTGTACCGGGGCCCGTAACCACAGTTAGGATGGACAGCATCAAATTCGATGGTTTGCTTCTTGCATTGCTGGACAGCCAGGAAACCACCGACGGGTTGGACTCGTTGACAGGTTGGCAGTTTCAGAAACTTGGCAGCCGGGATACCACTGTGGAAAGCAAGGTTTAATGCTTGATAGCGCCTATTGCGAAGAGCTTCGCAGTAGGTCGCCTTAATTTCTGCGGCCAGTAGGTTTTCCCTTTCGATAGCGCGTCCTTCGAGGTAGGATGCGTGTTCGAAGGCTACGGGCACCGCTTCACGCAAGCTGGTTTCCAAGGTGTTTGGCGGCAAGTCTTCGTCTTCTTCAGCATCCTCTTCAGGTAAGGGGATCGGCGGCGCGGGCGCGCTGTCGACCGAGGCGGGTGCTACGAAGGTAACATTAGGATCGAATTCAGATGACGTTACCGTAGTCAGATTCACAGCTGGGAGACGGATGACAGCAGGTAGTACAGGTGGTGGTACCGTGGTAGTCGTTGTACTAGGTCACTTCAGGCTCTGGCGAATGGTTGGTCGGGTTTGGGCTCTGCTCTGCGGTAATGAAATCCCACTGCTGAAAGGGACTTGCTGGATCGCAGAGTACTTGATGAAGGTAAGTACTGTCCACTTTACGGGTAAGGCAGTATTTGGCTCGGCCAACTTCCTGGAAGATGTGGCCAGAAAGTTTGTGATAGGCCCACTGCTGAGTGGAATTTCCGGCGCAGGTGACCATAAAGAGTTTAAACTGGTCCATCCTGGTAAGGCAGACGTTGGAAGAGAGGATGACGAGAGCAGCGTCGGACCTATGGCTTAATAATCGTGTAGCTGGACACGGGCCAATACGCAGGTGACTGGAGGGGTTGGCGTCGACGCAGAACCTGTTATCATCTTGATTCACCAGGCGGCCCTGTATGACTGAAAACTGCTGTTCGAACACGGCGCGGCTGGTCCGGTTGCCCTTTTTCAACTTCTTGACCTTGGTCACAACGTGTGGTGCGGGCAAACCAAAACCTGTAGGATTTGGTGGCGCAACCTTGGGCTGATGTTTCAGTAGAATCTGTAAGTAGGCATCAGGCACGGTGTTGAGTGCGTTGAGGTTGTCCAAACCACACACAGCTTGAGGAACCATGTCCGCGGTGAATTCCAGCTGGGCATCGTCATCCATGATACGTAAAAGAGGCTGGCCTGGTATATAACTGTGACGACCTTTACCAATTTTTAGGACGGATAGGGTGCAATCGGCTGTGTTCCGGACAGGTGGGCTAGTCCAAACAAAAACAGCATGGTTTCGACGCAACCAGTTAATATCAGAACCATTAGCTAAAATTCCAAAAGGACTTTTTAAGGGACAGTCGGTGCATTCGCGTTCGACTGTAATGGTTTCAACGATACAACTGGTTACCGTATGGTTGATGGTTTGCATCCATGTGCCGTCCCCTGTTGGTAGACGATCGAAGGCAGAGGTTTTGCCATCTGAAGATGTCATCACATTCCCGTAACAGTCGTGTTGTCGGACCATGTGCCAGCATTCTTCGGGTTCCAGATCTAACTGTTCCTTAATAAAAATAGTGTCGAAAGCCCCAAAGAAATAACCTGATATGGATTTGGTTTGTTTCCGTGCGGGACAAACATATCCAGGGAACGTGAGTTTGGGATCGTTTTTCAAGAAGAGGCGGTATTCAGCTTCAACTACTTGTCCGGCGGAAGTGTCGTGATGTTCGCAGTATTCCGGAATATCCAGTTCCAGAAGGCCAATCGTGTCTGGTTTGTCGCAGTCGCAGATAGTAACGGGGAGGCAGATCGGAAAAGGAAGAAGATAGAGACTGAGGAAGAGCCAGGGAGTGGCGTGGAGGATCATGTCTGTAAGAGAAAAGTTAAGAACGGTATCGTAAGGGTTTTACTACTCGACGACGAAGATCATAACGGCCACGGGTATTCTCTGGCGACTTCGGCGGTTTCGGGGGACCTTAACCACCGGAAGGATGCGACTGCGGGACCAGAGTCGCACCTGGGGCCAAACTGAACGGGAAGAATACGCGCAGAAGGGCTTTCGAGGCGACGAAGGCAGGATCCGACTCGGCACAAAGGACGAACCTGGATACTGAATCGTGAGACGACTCAAGGGACAGCCTTAGGCGGTGAAGAAGGATCCCTAGGAATGTTTCCATGGAGCAGAGCTTCGGACATTCCACTGGGAACGCCACGGTTTTAAGCTGGCGATCCTGGATGACGTGAAGACATTCCGTGATGACGTTTTGTAAAGCAGCTTCCGCGGATTCCAGGCTCATTGTATACTCCAGCGTGGCTGTTAGAACGTATTTTGCAAAACAACGACCCTGTTTTGTTAAAAAGACCGGCTTGCATCCGGTCCGGGATACCAACAGTTTTAGGACTGCGTCAGCGTGGAGTAGATTGATGTCACCTTTCCAGATAGATATCAGCGAGTTGACGTGCGGGTTTACCGTGGTCGGTGCTGAAGGTTTAGGTTCGGCGCAAGCCACGTTGGACCAGGTGGCATTTTGATCGACGGTGACAGCGAGGGCGGTGTCGGGGGCCTCCTGGAACTTCTGCATGCGGTTGTGATGCACGATGAATTGTGGTTGTGCAGGATCGTCAGAGCGACGGAGAGCGCAGTTAACTAAACCGACACGACGAGTCACCACGTAAGGTCCTAAGTAGCGAGGGGCGAACTTGTCCTTGGAAAGGCGCATATCTCCTAGAAGTACCAAATCACCTATTTGATAATCAACGGGGCTGCATTTCTTGTCGTATTGTAATTTCTGTTTCTGTTGAGCTTCTTGGAGGTTGTCTCGGATAGACTGGAGCGTCTCGACCCAACGTTGGCGGAAGAGCTCCACTTCGTTAGTTACGAGGCGGTACCGCACAGGAGGGCCTAGATCGCCGGGTTCCACAGGATCTTGGTGGAACAACGCGTAGTGGGGAGACTCCATCGTACTCAAATGGACAGACGTGTTGATGGCGAACATGGCATAAGGGAGAACCTCATCCCAGTCATCACCTGCAGCGTTAACGTGCATTGCAAAGCAATTCACGATCGTAGCGTTGTTTCGTTCGACGAGGCCATCGGATTGCGGGTGGTAGGCGCTAGTCCGCACCTGGTGAATATCCAACAACGCGCAGAGCTCTTTCCCCAGGGATCCTTGAAAGTTAGCGGCTTGGACACTCAAGATTTCCGATGGGACACCATACCGTAGAAAGATGCGGGCGATTAACGCTTTTGCAACAGTGGGCGCCGTTTGGTCCGGTAGGGCGATGGCTTCGGTGTAACGGGTGAGGTACTCAGTAACAACAAGGTTATGCTGATTCGAGTTTTTAGTTACTGGAAGAGGACCAAGAAAGTCGAAACCCCATCGTTGAAATAAGTAAGAAGACACTGGAAGTGGCTGGAGTGGAGCGCGGAATTTTCTACGCGGCTTACGTTTTGCACACGGGAGACAACTTCGCACGTAGGCAGTAACATCTGCGCTAATATTTGGCCAAATAAATTGTTCCTTGATGCGAGCCAGCGTTTTCTCAGCTCCTAGATGACACGCAAACTTGCTGTCATGGGCTTGGTGAAGAACCTGACCTCGCAGCTTTTCTGGAACCAGAATACGACCTCCGAGGTCGATTATTATACCATCGTGTCTCCTAGTAAATTTTCCTGACTGCACGGCATCGGTGCAGAAGGGATCCTTGTCCTGAAGATCTTTCCACTCCAGAAAAGTAACGGTGGCGACAGCGACGTTGTGGCGGACCAGGTTTACAGGCGAACGGCTCAAAGCATCTGCGTTTTGGTTCGAGGTTCCCGGTCGATAGATGATCCGGAAGTCGAAATTTTGCAGCAACAGGCTCCATCGCATAAGTTTACCGGTAGGATCCTTTACTTTCAGGAGCCATTCTAAGGGCCTATTGTCGGTCACAATGGTGAAGGTAGTACCTACGACGTAAGTGTGGAACTCCTTGATGGCGTAGACAATAGCGAACGCTTCTTTTTCGACGGTTGGCCATTTTTGTTCTCTCGTGGACAAGTGCTTCGAAGCATAGGCCAATACAACTTCCATGTCGTTCCCAGGGGAGTATGGGTTGTTCTGATACTGGAACAATACAGCTCCCACTCCTACGTTGGATGCGTCACTAGAGATGTAAAAACTGCGCTCAAAGGACGGGTATCCAAGGATAGGTGGCGTCGACAGGAACTTTTTAAGTGCTTCGAAGGCAGCTTGCTGGGTGGGGCCCCACGCCCAAAGGACATTTTTCTTTGTAAGCTTATGTAATTCGTGCGCTTCGTGTGCAAACTTAGGGACAAAACGTCGATAATAATTGGCCAAACCTAAGAAGGAACGCAGTTTGTCTAAAGTCGTCGGTGTCGGGAACTTGATGATTGCTTCCAGTTTCTTAGGGTCCGGGGATATGCCATCCTTATAGATAATGTGCCCTAGAAACGGAATACTAGATTTTGCAAACTCGCATTTTGCTAGTTTCAACTTTAAGTTGGCAGCTAGCAGAGTTTGGAAAACAGCGTCCAGATGCTTGAGATGTTCCTCGAAGTTGCTGGAGTAAACCACAAGGTCGTCCAGGTAAGAGAGGGTGAACTTGTACAGGGACTCCTTTAGGACCGTGTGTAGGAGTCGCTGGAACGTGCTGGGGCTGTTGCAAAGGCCAAACGGAAGTCTGCGAAACTGATACAGGCCGTGTGGAGTAATAAACGCGGTCTTGGGACGATCTTCCGGTGCTACGCTGACTTGGTAGTAGCCGGAATGGATGTCCAAGACGGTAAAAATTGTACTACCATGCAAATAATCCACTGCTTCATCTGCGCGAGGAAGGGGATATTTGTCTTTCTGGGTTATGGCATTGAGTGCCCGGTAGTCTACACACATGCGGCCTTCTCCAGACTTCTTTGGGACTAACACAATCGGTGACGCGTAGGGGCTAACAGACGGTTCGATGATACCGAAACGAAGGAGTTCATTCAGATGGTCCTTCACCCAATCACGAAGTGCATGTGGTATGCGGTATGGGGCCAAGCTGACTGGTGGACCCGTTGTGACGATTTGGTGCTGGATGACTGCCGTTTCCCCGAGTTAAGCTAACGACATAGTTGGTCCGATGGTCGGTGAGGAACTGACGTAAAAGGGCTTGTTCCTCAGGCGAAAGGTGGTCAAGCGGAGTAGCAGCAGGATCAAATGTGGTCTCAAGTTTTGAAAACGTGGTAACCTTGGCTACGATTGTTTTCGGGATGCCGTTGTACCAGTATTGCAACGTTTGAGTTCCTCCATCGACGATCATGCCATTATTTTTGAGAAAATCCATCCCCAGGATGCATTTTTCTGAAAGTTGTGGGACCACATAAAACTCCTGGATGAAAGAATCATCCTAGTTGACAATCACCGGGGCCTTGTACAGGCCAGTCGTTGGCATAGGGTCACCGGAGGCAGTACACAACGTCTGTACGGGCGAGTGAACGACATCCTTCAGGTCAGCTTTACGAGCGACGTCACCCGAGAGAAGGGAAACTTCGGAACCAGTGTCGATGAGAGCTTTGGTGGCGAACCTGTTGATGGCGACAGGGACACGGAGAATTGAGACAGACGTGATAGCAGGCGGGGCAGCAGAAATAACGGGGTGAGCTAGTGTAGTCGATAAACCGGATAAGGGGTCAGGAGAGGGATCGGTGCAGTCAATTAGTTGTCCCGTTGACGTCTGGTACACTCGCGGGCGAAGTGACCGATTTCTCTGCAGTTGTAGCATGTCCGGTCGTTGCTACGGGCACGGCTAGGGGACTGGGAACGCCGATATGGGCTGGGCGGTCGATTAACAGAACGGTTAGGCGATCTGTCGTTGCTTTGTCCTGAAAAACGTACACGTTGATTAGGCTTTTCCCGGCTACGTGATCGGAATCTCCCACGCCCTCGAAAGTTAGGGGACCCTTGCCCACAATGCCCGCGGCCTCTACCACCGTAATAACGAGAGTCGCGTTGGACAAATGCTACTGCAGGGGTGTTAGTTGTCAAGGCAGCCAATTTGTCTTGGAGCTGTTTCATTGCTTCTCGGGTGGCTGCGGCATCTTTCTCCTGAGCAGCCAAAGAGGCGGCCATGGCGCTCAAGGTAGGTTCCTTCGCCCTGGACTTGTGCATTGTGACTTCTTCGGCTGCGACGGCGGCGTCACAAGCGTCTTCGAACTCACTTTCTGGTGCGACACAACTCCAAAAATGGGCGGCGACATCAGGACGAAGAGCCTTGAATAGGATGTCCTTCTTGGCATCGTCACGGATCTTTTTAATGTTAGGCGAATTATCGTTGACTGCTGCTTCACCGTAGGCCTTCCGATAGAGGTCGTTAAGTCTGGTAATTAGATCTTTTACTCTTTCGTTAGGACCTTGCTGTAATTGTTCCAGCTGTTTCCGGTACTTCGTGCTTGCCAACCTGACGGCAAAGCGTTCTGTCATGGCGTTCTTCCATGCTTCCTATGAGATATGCTGTTCGCGCGCCAGTAGTTGATCGTGAAAATCGGACGCAGTGTCTCGCAGTTGGTCGCCAAAGATGCGGATTTTATCAGTATCGCTCCATCCTGCGGTGCGAGCTGCTCGCTCAGCGGCCTTGATCCAGTTCTCGATCGGATTATCAAATAGGTATCCCGAGTAGAAGGGGATACGCTCTTTAACGTGGATAGTCAGCATATCGTTGGCCATCCGGGCTGGTGTAGAAGTTGTACCGGCTACTGCTGTTCCCCACAAGTCAGCTATGGGGACGTCATCTGAGGAATGCGCCATTGTTGGTGGATCGACTGGTGGTGGGCAAGCGGAGTGGATACGGGCACGAAGAGTGCGAATTTCGTTCTCCTTGTTGGAAATGGTTCTAGATGCGTCTGCTTCTAGGGCGTGATAGTCGGCAGTCTGCTTGTTTAGGCGCTGTTCCGTTAAATGGGCCGTCCTTCTGGCTTCAGCTGCTGCTTTCTTAAGTTCGACGACTTCAGTGTTGCGATTGGTTAGCGTCTGAGCTAATTCGTCGAGACGTGCCTGGAGGCTAGACTGCTCGGTGAGAAGGGCAGCTACTTGGGACTCGAGGTTGGCCTTCAACTGCCGTAATTGGGTTTCAGTGTCTTGAAGGGCGGATACCTGGGTCTCAAGGCCTTCGCGGAGGTTGCGGTCGGTGGTCAATTGGGCGCGGAGGCTGTCTACCTGTGCCTTGTAATAGCTGGGCGGGGCCGCAGGGACGAAAGTCAGGTTTTGCAGGTGGTCAATGGTGGTCGGGGAGAGGTGGTCGTTGAATTCGGCGTTAGCTGCGCGGGGTGGTGGCTCGGCGGCTACTGGTAGGGACGATGGAAGGTCGTAATATTCTTGCACCGCTGCGCGGAACCAGGAAATAGCGTGATGGCTGAGGCGTGCCTTGTTCCACTGCTCCTCTATTTGAGAGTGGAGCCTTTTCACCCGCTGTGAGGCTTCCGAGACTTGTAGCGCAAATTCGGCCGATCGTCTGGGGTTATGGGCGAGAAGTTGTAAAACCGAATCGAGGTGGCGCTTATTACGAAGATGTGCGTCGACAAGCTGCAATCCAATGATTAAGCAGTACAAAGATAATCGGGCAATTCCAGTGACGTTAGCGCGGGCGCAATGTTCGATGCGTTCGGCTAAAGCTACTTCGTGGACAGCTTGGGAAGTGGTAACTTCTGGGTCGCTACCGACGCTGAGAGCACGGGTGCGAGGATGGAGGGTACCTGTTGGGAGTTCAGGATACAGGCTCGCTGCTGGACGGGACAGGACGGGGCTTGCCGAAGTATCGTTGTCAGGCGCCTCATCAACCGTAGACATAGCGTAGTGCGACACGAAAAGAGAGATGTCAGTTTGACTCAGACCATATCAGAGGAGAGGGAAAGAACAACACAACCCAAAAAAGAAATCAAGGGGACAGGGCAAGGGTGAAAATTATATCGAAAGCGTGGGTCCTGCCACGGTCGCCAGAAAATGTAACCGTGTGGCAGGATCTGAGGCTAAAGGAATTTAGTTTAATACGTGAGATTTTTGGGTGTTGTGAAGAACGGTTGTATTGTTGTGGTACGCGAATAGCTTCTGAGTAAAAGGGTTACATTTTGGGTGGGGTTTATATAGTATGCGAAGGAGGGCAACTTCACGAGCGCGAGTACTGTTATGTGCGTGTGTGTAAATCGTGTCTTAAGAAATCGTGGGAGTTTTTGCCTAAGAGAGAGAGAGCAGAGTTCCTTGACACCTTTGTGCTGAGTGTCTAGACAGCTGGGTGCGGTCTAGTTACTCATGGTCGACCGGTTACAAAGAAATAAAATTTTATTAATGAAGTGATCGTGAGGATTCAGAGAAACAGGAAAGGCAACTTATTCCAGATTACTCTGGGAGTGTCTAACTGGAAGAGTCTTTTCTTAAGCATTAACTCTACATCCATCATTCAAATAGAATTTTCCAGCAATCATAGTTGGTGTAGTATGATCATGGGTCGTTTTATCAACTTTCATTTTTTTTATTTTCTCTGCGGTTTAATGGTTCATTGTGTTCCATTTCGATATCTTCGATTTTTCTCTTTTGTTGAAAGATTGCATTGACCTTTTGTTTTCCCTTTGGTAAAATCCAAATAATTAATCGCATTGCAATGACGAAAATTACAAGAGTTACTGTTCCAAGAATAAAATATTTGATATAGTCAAGCCATTCCAAAGCATCGGCTATATGACTTTTTTCAGACAAACTGGTTAAGATTGGACCAAGACTACCTGAGGGATGTTCGTTCATTCTTGTGATTATTTCACCCATAATGTTCATTTGTTCAACGTTATTAGTATCTTCGGCTTCATGCGTCTTTTGCAATATATCAAACTCGTTATCTGGTATTTCCTTGAACTCATCAGTTAACTGTAGGAAATTTATATGTAATTTTGTTTCTCGTTTTACCCATTCTCCGTTTATAAAGGAATATAAACTTTCATTGAATGTTACCAAATTATTTTGGTGTAGACATTCAGTAAAGTTATACCTAGACAGACCGTCTAGACCAATAGTATATCCAGTTTCAGATATTGGTTCATACCCACACTTTGTTAAATTTGGTTTAAACCTTTCTTCGATGGGTGTACATTGTTGTAAGAAAAACCCTAAGCCGTTAGAGACTACACGTTGGCATGTACCAAAATTTAAAGATTTTGCTGCTAACAATCCACTATCTTGAGCAGAATTCAGCAAATTACTCTTTTGGACTTGAAAAACTCAGCAGGCTAATTGTCGTAACTCATTTTGTAATAAGGTGTGGCGGTGAAAAGTAATCTCTGTCTCAAAAGGAGTCTCTGCTCTGCTGCTGCTGATTCGTTTGCTGTAAATCCTTAATGGCTTCAAACAACAGCTTAAAATCGTAACGGGAACCATTGTGAGCAACGCAGACCAGTGTGAATTTTCTCTCGCGGAATCCGAGGTTACACGACTGACAAGCCCATCCTCTAGGAATACCTGTAAGTATATATATATATATATATAGAATCCATTTTTGTATTATTATTATTAAACACACACTACCTGTCACATGATTATGGTCGCGAGTAATCTTTACGCTCGAAGCATCAAACGTCTTTTTGCAGATCCAGCATAATGTCGGAGGACCAAAGCTGCGGACGAAATTTTGGTAAGATGGCACTGATTTGTGGATGGCTATGCGGGTGTGATACTCCTCATCAAGTTCTTCAGAGAGTTGTAAAACCCTCTCCAAGAAACGTAGAGCAGCACCAGGTCCTTTATAACTATCACGACGAACAATACCCCCGTTTTCGTTGACCACAAGGTAGGCGTAAGCTGCAGCTACGAGTGTCTAATACCACAGACGTTCGCCGCTGCTGCTCCTCCTCCTCCCCTTGGTCAAGCGTCCTCGTCGTCGTCGTCGTCGTCGTCATCGATGCCTCTGGTTGCTCCTGTTTTTCTAGTAAACACTCAAAATCAAAGTACATTACATAAGGGCTAAGTACCCTCTTATGTATATTTTTAAACTCGAGGAATTCTTGTGGCGGACTCCTCACTGCGCATTTAATAGCATCGGTGCAGATCACTGTGTGTCTTAATAATTGTATTTTTTGCTTTTTTTTAATTATATGAAATAAAAGTTTGGGTAAAAACAACGTTTTATTTCGAGTTGAAAAGTAACATTATTGTGCACTTTTTTTCAATTTGCAATTATCGTCTCATCAAGTTCGATGTCTGTGTTGCCGTCTTCGGACTCGTCCTCGTCCTCGCTGTCGGTCTTGATGAGCTGAAGATATCGGGCAAAGGTGACGACCCGGTATCTCGAAGGATCCGGTCTCGTCTTACAGTAAGCCTTAATGGCTTTAGCTGTACTGAATAGTCAAACGAAAATAAACTGTAATGTATATCATTGCCCATCATTTTTTCTATGGATTCAAGTACCTGATGTCAGTGTCAAAAAATGCACCAAATTTTGGAAACAAGTAGAAACATGTGACCGCGGGCTTGAAGGGTGTCAGGAGCAGTGTTGCCACACTCGAGTAAACAGAGATATCTGGCGGCCAAAGCCAGAAATCTTCGAAAATCTTCATCGCCCGCCAATTTTGAAGATTTTTGTCTGCTTTCTTGATTTTTCAGTTAATTAGCTATTTATTCGTTTTTGCACCGCTATGCAGTACACATTTACGCAAAATATACCAAAACGTCTTTAATAAAATAAATTTCTTTAGATGAACACCAATTAATCTGTATTTATTTGTGATTTAAAGATCAATCATTATTTGACATGCGAGTTATTTGCTCAGGCTGGCGTTACTTTTGACCTGACGTAGTTTACTTAACAACTGGGCACTCACAATCAAGTTATGTGCGCTTTGGGATGATCGTTTCATCCCGTACTTCACGTGGAAAGTTGGAGCAAGAGTGGTCAGATGCCAGTCTGTTACGTTTGTTTGTTTTGATCTCGACTAGAACGCCGAAGCAACGCTCAACTATAGCGTTCGAAAATGGCAGCGACAGAAAATACTTTACAAGTTTACCCAGGTGCTCAAAACGTGGTTGGTTACCGACAGTCTTGAGAGAAAGGATGTATTCCCAGTACTTATGGAACCGTATAACAGGTTCTAAGACTAAGGAATCAAGTTAAATACCTGAGGTTCGAAGTGGTTAAGATAGAGACTGATGTATTACACGTGTTGTGAACGTCTGAGCGCGGGATTACAGTTTGGGTGGGGGTTTATATAGAGTGCGAAGGTGGGCAACTTCACGCGCGTCATTACCATATAAGTGCATGAAGCATCTTGCAGTAACCGTGCCAAAATTTCACCAAGGAAAGAGAAGGGTTGCTTGACCGGTTTTGCACCTGGTGTTCAGATGAACCCGGATCCTGTCTAGACACTCGAGGTCAACCGGCTACACTTAAAGGGATCGTCCCTAGCGTAGTCTGGGACCACGACATCACTTTGAGATCTCCGCTCCGCATCCATGCGCTTGAAATCCCACGACGGATTGCCAAACTTTGAAAGAAATGGACCAAGCGAGGGAGGATTCAAGGTTTGGGCATTATCCGGGCTTAAAATCGACGAGTAAGAAACGATTTCGTCTTCGAAAATTAAATCGTTTCTGGATACCCAAAATAGCCTCCTTGTAAAATTATCTGGCCGCAATGTAAATTTTTTCAATTTCGGCTTGCTGAACTGCTGGATGTCGCCCGTCATACAGCCTGTCGGCGTTGTTCTCTAAAAGTTCACGCAAGTACGTGTCGGCTTCGAGACCGAGATAAACCTGGTTTAACGGCAAATAGTTGGTCTCGTCTTCAACATCTATTTTCAACGGATCTGAGGCCCTGACATAGGATTTTTGAAGAAAATTGGAGGCCAGGTTTTTTACAAGGAGCTCAGTTTCGTATTTGAGGGTGTGGAAGACTGGCTGCTCTGTCTGAAATTTAGTGTTAGGAGGCTAGTGTTATCATGTGGCAGGCGCACTTTACTACACGAACCCATGGATAGTTCGCGGCAACTTTGGTGGCAAGTGATTTTCACACTCCCATCATTACATTGGTAGTGTCCGCACAAAGCCCAACCCAGTTTCGTAGAGGAACACCAGACTCTTTAAGTACGCTCTCCAAAACAGTAAAGATGCCTTCCGCGGTGCAGTCTTTACAGTCAACGATGTCCAGGATGTCTACTTCGGTCTTCAGAACATCGTTGGCGAACAAGACGCAAATAGCCAACTGCTTCGATGAACTTACGTCAGTAGTTTCATCCAGGATGAAGGAGAAAGTGGTGTTCTTAAGCGTAGAAATCAGTTCCTCCTTGAAATATGGGCCCAACCCTTGACGAACGATGTTCGTGACTTTGGTACGACGCATTTTTAATTTCTGGAGCACAGGCTTCGCTGGCAGTTCCTGGACAAGATCTATCAGATTATCCATGACACTATAGGGAAGTTGTTCTCCACCAGAAATGCCGCCATTCTAGCCTCTGCCTCTGCCACTTGATGATCCAAGCTGTTGTGCCCAAAATAGTCTGCCACTGACTTTGTTATTGTTGCCCATTCTATCAAAATCATTGGAATCTGGGAACTGGATCGCCTTGTCAGTCACATAATCGTCTAACGTACGTAAAATGCAAATATGATCCGTGTAGTATTGACAGTCGTCACATAAACATTTATGCATTTCGTTATAGAAGATTATGATGTCGTACTGATGGGCACGGGATTTACGGGAAAAATCTGTATCTGAATCAAGTTAACATGTTTCCGACGGGAAAGAAGGGACCGTATCCAGAAAAGCCAGCGGATCAGGAGAGCCCCAGAAGTACCACGTAGAACGACAATCACTACGAGCCGTATATATTCAAGCCAAGGAAAATTAAAAGAAAAATTGGCCTCTGCGTTGGTGTCCAGTAGTAGACTTTCTAGGTGACTGGATGAGGAAGCCGATACGCGGCTCAGTAAGTCGGCCTGGCAAAGGCTCGCCAAATGTAATATACTGGAACTGGTGTACTAATAGAAGAATTAGGACCAAATTGGTTGCCGAACATTGTATTGATGCCAGTCAACTCTGCCGGGTTAGATAAGACTGACTTACGGAATGCAAATTTGTATAGCCAAGAATAGAAAGGTGCAGACTGGATCAGAGAATAGGACTACAGACAGGTTTGGATCAAGGACATACATAAGTTCTTTAGGACAGTCAAATACGCAGAAAACAGTTGGGGCCAATATGTTGCCAGTAGTGAGAGTGAGAAGATAGATTTGAAGATAAAGAAAGGACAGGAGCATGAATTTGCGTGAACTTGCATTAACTAACAATTTAATATGGAGCACTGGTGGAACAGCCGTGAAACTACCAGCCATTTTCTTAAATGGAAATAAGTAATTAAAATATTATTCTTTATATATAAAATGTTTCAAAGCAATAGGGTGACTAGCATTGCACTAACGGCTAACAAAAACGCCTATCTCGTCTCACATTTCTGAGGTATATTCTGACCTTAACACATGTAACAATTAAAGGTTATTAAAAGTCATGGTAATACGTAGGACTTAATCTGATTCATATTCATATCGGTTATAAGGACCGGAACAACCAAACACCATACAAGGAGAGTCGTGTAAATCGTACCGACTGAAGTGAAAAGCGAGAAATAGCAAATCATTGACTACTTTCAACAGTCAAATTAGCGTCGACCTTATTGAAGGCTTTCAAGATACCGTAGGAAAAATCGGAATAGTTCTTCACTAACCGAGGGTTGTCAGCCAACACTGTGTAACCGTCTAACAGGTTCTAAGACTAAGGAATTAAGTTAAATACCTGAGATTTGAAGTGGTAAAATAAAGCCTGGTTAATTGTGCGTGTCGTGAACGTCTGAGCAAGCGGGTTAGATTTTAGGCAGGGTTTGAAGGAGGACAACTGCATGTGCGCCATTACCATATCAGTGCATGAAGCATCTTGCAGTAACCGTTGCCAAGATTTTACCAAGGAAAGAGACGGGTTGCTAGACCGGTTTTGCACTCGGTGTCCAGACAACCCGGATCCTGTCTAGACACTCGAGGTCAACCGGCGAAGTTGCCAAGCAGCTACTACTGACATATGCTGTAGTAAGAAAACCAAGCGGCAAAACTTTCCCTCACCAACTACTAAAAATACACTGAAACATAAGAGAATGGCGAGAATCGTAGTCCTGGGGCGTACCACTGGTCACAAGAGAAAAAGAATGACAGGGGGAATGTACGATGGACGTCCTGCTTCAGACTGGAACTGGTTGCTAGTAGTACCCTCCACGGCTGTGGTGGGTTCCTACACTTTCCCGAAATAGCACTCGACGGTGGTGTCTGAAGTTGGGCTGGGTGTGGGTAGCCGGCATCGGTCCTCGGGGCCGAAATTGTCGTTCGAGAGACTGTGCTGTGGCGGCGGCTTCTTGCACTAGACATCTTGATGACACCTCTAGGTGTGTACCGCATGAGGGATGCGCCCTTAGTCGGTTGAGGGGCAGTAGCGCCGGTCCTAGACTGACGCGTGGGATGTTTAGGTTAGCTAATACATCTTTTGCATACCTGCCCCTGTAACCAACTAGGAGCCCGCGGTTATTGCTCGTGATCGAGTATAGCCACTCGAGTACAGCCGGGAGCATCCTTGATGATAGACCGGATGCTCAGGTATGTGTGGCAAGGTGTGTACTCGAAAACTTGCTAGGGCTACCCTCCTATCCCTGTCCGAAAGGTCCGGTACGTTGGTTCCATACGTAAAGTGGTAGGATAGGAGGATGTGGTTAGCCCGACGGATCACCGTTGGTGGAAATTGCCAGATGTCCGGGCTCCTGAATGGCTGGTAGATAGCCACACCCAACTCACAGCAGAAGAACTTGCGTTGCCGGTCAGAGTAAAACCCGTCCATGTGTATCAGCATGTTGACATATTCGGAGCGGTCCATCTAAAGAAAAAGACAAAACTTTTAAAAGAAAGAAAACAGAATGAATGGTAGGACAGTTGAGAGCGGTGGACGACGCGAGGACGACGGGCTACGAGGAGCTGACGACGGAGTGATGGCTGACTGTTTGTGAAACGATGGCGAGGCTATTGCGAAGTGATGGCGATACTATTGCGAAGCTATGGCGAGACGATACCAGGGATGGCAACAATCTCCGAACGACGTTGGACACTCGGAGCTCCTCGTCGTGCGAGTCGTCGGAGTCGAACCCACTGAGATCCTGCCCGGGAATGGTTGGGGACCACAGCCGCACGTTGATTTCCTCTAAATTAAGGAACTCGCTTGTGCGGCGACAAAATAAGGTCATCCGCACTGCGCGGCAACGGCAGCACACAAGGTTTGTGAAGGTCCGGCAACCGGAGGACTCCTCCCGACTGGTAGGTGGGAACGTCGCCGGTTCTGACTGGCTGAAGATGTCAGCGACAAAAGCCACGTCGTAGGCGTTAATTTTGACGGCCGTATCCTTCAGGACGGTTCCCTCCGGGTGGCGGCTGTCGAAGAGAATGGTCGGCCGATCGCGAATGCGGCGGACGGAGCGCAGTATCCGCGTGATTAGGTTGTTGAGTAGCGACGCAGATAGTCTACCATCCACTCGATAGTTGGAGGCGTCGTCAAACGCCAGGGAATGAAACCAATAGTCATTGGCCCATTGCTCGAGAATGTTGATGAAGACAGTTTGGTCAGTTCCCGGCACTCGCATCTTCTTGTCCGTTTTCAGGGCGAAGCCTAGCCCCACAGTCGGGACCGCAGTGTTCATCGTGATGGCTACGCAGGGGCGGCGGAACAAGAAAGCGAGGTGGAGCACTCTGGCGCAGTAAAGGTCGACGTTGCCCATGACGAGCTGTAGAAATTTAATAAAACATGCAGTGCCGGGAAAAATAGGGATCAGGGCCAAGAAAAGCATCTCAGTAAAGCATATCAGTGATGAAGGGAAAGGAGTGATAAAAAAATGATGTGGGATTGAATGTTAAGTTACGCAGATATAGGGCAACCATCTGGAAAGTGGAATCCGAGGCCCTTAATGTAGATCGGGTTGGTGTGGAGGTGGGTCATAGGGAGAGCTGTTAGAGCTGGGAAGGTTGTGGGAAGAGTTGCGGGGGCTGTCGGGTTTAGTGCTGTCATCTCTTCGCCAGCTGGTTCCTGCTTCGTACGTCTAAAATACCGAATCAAGTTAACGTGTTTTCGACGGGGAAAAAGGGACCGTATCCAAAGCAACCAGCGAATGAGAAGAGCGCCAGAAGTTTCCACCTAGAACGACAATCACTACGAGCCGTATGTATTCAAGCTAAGAAAAATTAAAAGAAAAATTGGCCTCTGCATTGGTGTCCAGGAGGAGACTTCCGAGGTGCCCGGATGAGGAAGCCGATACGCGGCTCAAGAAGTCAGCGACGACGCTCATTTCTTCGAGATATCATCGTTAGAAATAATGTGGCCTAAGTATGGAATGCTAGATTTGGAAACTCACACTTTGCAAGTTTCACCTTTAAGTTGGCAGATAGTAGAGTCCGGAAAACTGCGTACAGGTACTTGAGATGGTCTTCGAAGCTGCTAGATTAAACCACAAGGTCGTCCAGTTAGCACAGGGTAAATTTATGCAGCGACTCCTTTAGAACCGTGTGTAGGAGGCGCTGAAAGGTACTGGGGCTGTTGCGAAGGCCAAATGGGAGTCTGCGAAACTGGTAGAGACCGTGCGGAGTGATAAACGCAGTCTTCGGACGGTCCAACCCGGATACTGCCTAGACACTCAAGGTCAACCGGCTACAAAAGGAATCAACTTACGCGTCGGCTCTGTTCATGTACCCGATGCACCTTGAGCAACTAAGACGTTTCCCCTCTACGTTTTATCTCAAGACTGCACCAGTTCCAAGAACACGCCAGTGCCTCACAAACTGCCAGTATAGTTCACCGTAAGTAAATGCTTTTTATCGTATTACTAAGCAGGGACAATAGTATTCAAAGTCTTACATATGCAACCTGCCCGCCAAGCAATGTCACGGATAAACTGAGATGAGAACTGAGAGAGCAGGACTTTGCTGCTCAAAAAGGGACTCAATTTTCAAAGTACATAGCCTCCTTTGTCAACAAGCTTGCCAGAAACCCTCAGTGTCACCCGTGCCACAGAAAAGAAGACAAATCCGTTGCTGATGCCTTCAGCTTCTTTGGTAAAGCTGCGTACCAGTGACTGCGTGACTTTTTCCTCCTACCATCTTTGACGAGTCTACGGAAATGGCTGCTGAACTTACAGATGGGATATGGGATTTGACTCGTTACGCTTAAAATTTTGAAGGCAAAGTTGAAAAACGGCAGTTGACTCCAAGATAAGGATAGATGTTTATAATATATTGATCTACTATGCAGATTGTTGTTTTGGTCATTGACGAAATTTCCCTGAAAAAGAACCTTTACTTCGAAAAGTCAAGGGACAAGGTTTTCGGTTATGAGGGACTTGGGGAACGAAGAAGGTACCCATGGGCTTGCTGCTTCAGCTCTTACCTTCAGGGTAAGGGGCTTGTACAGCAACTGGAAACTCTCGCTTGGCTACGTTTTTATCGGAGGAGTTTTAAAAGCGCCGAAAGCTAAAATTATTTGCTGTGTGCCTCGAGAAAATAGCCTTATCTGGGGAAGATGTCCGGAGTATCACGACAGATCAAGGCTCGAATTTCTCTTCGGCCGTAAAGTTCTGGGTAGTTTGCAAGCACGACATCAATGGTCTATTCCTGGAAGAAAAAAATTTCTTCTAGGCACAAATCCGAGTAAGCCAGAATTACACCTGAACGAGAAAAAGTACCTATACAATTTTGATGCCCTACATTTATTAAAAAGCGTGCGAAACAATTTGAACAAGTGCAGGATTAAATTTTGCAAGGACACAATTACTTGGCAGCAGCTTATTGACATATGTAACTTTCAAAAGGACACCCGTTTTCGTCTTACTTCCCAAGCTATCAAGAGTCGTACCTACATCTAATTTTGTCCTCAGATGAAAGTTAACTGGCAACCCGGGTTCTCAGTCATTCGGTTAGCGCAGCAACTACAACTCTAGTGCTAAACAAGCGTCTCCCTGTCACCCATCTCGCACTTGCCAACTTTATGAGCGTTTTGACAGGATTTTTTCACTCATTCAACAGCTCGACTGTAAGCAGCACCAAAGTATTTCGTTCAGCTTTACGTCTGGATAAGCTGGACGGCTCTTAACATCTTGAAGAGCTGTACAACCTATGCAAGTTCGTCGAGTCTATCACTGTAACCGACGATAAGAACAATCCTGCGAACATCGATAAATGCTGCAAAGGTTGGGTGCAGAGCATTAACGCCCTCTTATAACTGGCTCGTGACTTGGCCAAAGAGGGATTTTAATAACTTTTCATAAGTAGGCTCAATTGGGATCCTTTGAAAAATTTCTTCGGGCAGATTCAATCTTATGGAGGGTGGTCATTAAACCCCACGTGCCAGGTATTATTTCAAGCTTTCCGCAGGTTGTGCT
The DNA here is from genome assembly GCA_022114935.1 of Leptestheria dahalacensis. Lineage (NCBI taxonomy): Eukaryota > Metazoa > Arthropoda > Branchiopoda > Diplostraca > Leptestheriidae > Leptestheria > Leptestheria dahalacensis. Next base: position 18,590 of record JAIQCU010000301.1, on the reverse strand, counting down.
TTACAAATGCTTTCTACGAACTGTTTTATGACACGGGTAACCAGAATTGCAAACTCGACGATTTTGTGCAGCAGCACTGTATTCCACAGTGTATTCCAGTATTCCGCAAGCTTCAGCTCCAAATCTAAAACATCACAGCGCAACAACGTGGCCGGAAACGAATTAAAACATCTGCGAAAACGGTAATTTAGACCTGCCTAGTATCCTCACAACAGTAACCCTATGAACACTGAACCTGTTAGTCTTTCTGTTTATGCCTTTCTGTAGAGGGCTCAGTTCTTACTGCTGTTCTTACTCGCGTGCTGAATGGTCCTTCTGGTGCTATCAGTAACGAGGTATAGTATAGTTTAAATTTCTGTCAGTTGTTTAAGGTTGATCACCATGTTTCATGTCGTTTCAGGTGCACGCATCAATGAATTTGCAGTCGGCAGAGGTGGATTGTGAGGCTTCTAATAATGACCGACCGCGCCCTCTATCTCACGCTGCTGCTGGATGTCACGAAGAGATTGACGTGGCTGAGAACATGGCTTTCCAGTACACGGGAGGATACTTTAAAAACAACTCAGGGAAAAGCACCCTTGTCCCCAGTGCCGCAGCAAGCTCTTGGATGACACGGAAGAAGTCGACCCGGCCCATTTCATTTATCATAAAACGTCTGATGTAAATAGAAATACGCTGCACAGACCAACGCGTAAGTTTCTGGTGTATCTCCTAACGTTGGAAAACGCGTTCCAACACCGTTTTCCCCAGGTTTGCTAGGGACCAAATGTCAGCAAAACACTTGTGTCTGAAATTTTGCAAAGTTAGCTTGCCAGTTCATTGCTCCCAGCTTCCCATTGGATTACTTCTTGCGCACCTTTCTGCACGTGCAAATATTTTACACGCTCACAAATCGAGCAATCAAGGATAATGCAAGCAAGTCAAAGAAACAAAACAATGTTCAGCAATGGTTCGTACAACTTCCCATTTGCCACATTGTCAGAAGAGGACTTATTAATATTTTCTGTGATAGCTGGAAAAAAGCAGGATAGATGGGTACATAGGAAATAACGTTCCGTCAGACTTCCACAAAGTTCCGTTTCGTGCTTCCATGATGACTCATTCGCAACTGGAACTTTAACTGTTGTCGTTCGAAAGAATCTCAATGGTTTACACGTCGGGCAGGCATTCAGTAAACGTTGACAAACAAAAACTCTCATTTCTTTTTTTGTAATTGATTTTTTTTAAATACAGTAAACGAGTGCCCGTTATGTTCTAATTATCACGCTTTGGAAACTATCTTTAATTGCGTATTATACGTACTATTTAATCCATAATGTAAACTGTATTTTAGTGTTCTGTAAAGATATTATTTATATGTCGTAGTAATCGCAAGCTAAGACGCGCCACAGCTTGGTAAATAGTAATGCTAAATGTGTTATTTTGTGTTGTCAAGTCTTGACGTGTATTCCATCTTTTTTTAAAATTACAACTGTAATAAATGATGTTAGTTATTAAACAGATATTGTATTAAGTAATACATACTGGCATGCCATATAGGTACGCCAATAAAAAAACCGATATTGTGTAGTACAGTGGTGCTCATGGGGGAGGGTTCGTGAGGACTAACTCCTCTTGGCCATTCTAGGGGGGGATTTTAAGAACTTGTACAAATACAATCTTGCATTTGTATTGTATAAAACCCTTAGAGTTTTTGAAAAAATTCAGTTTTCGTTTAGTTTAACGAGAGTCTTGTACAGCATTCCCCCGCGTCAGCGGCGTTCTAAATCTTGTGAAGTATTTGGCTGGCTGAACTGGACAATAATAGTTGATGTAGTTGATATTTGTGTCCGGTGCAAGCTAAAAGAGTATTCTTCTTGAATTCATCGAAAAGTTGGAAAAAAAATTCCGCCTGCGGCTGAATCTATAATATGAAATCGTTTTATCGCACTTCTAAAGACTTCTCAGTCTACCTTCTATACATTATAAGTACTAATGTTATGCAATAAAGAGAAAGGAAGGTGGTACTTTCTTGCCGAATATCCTACCTATTAGTGTTTTCTTTTAAGAAAGCCCGATTACACCGGCTGATGCCACTAAAGACCTCATATCACTTGACCTTTTGAAATGTATAAGGTAGAAGTTAAGTTTGTATAAAGGGTGTACTCAATTAATTCTAGACCACGAGGTTTTTATCCTGAAAATGTTCAAAAATTTTCGCACCTGCGGCGGCCTAATTGGTTTCTTAACTCACAATCCACATTGTACCGCTATCATGGGGATATCGATATCAAATACGGGACTAAAGCTTTTTACTCAGAGACGTCAGCGTGGATTCCATTTACGACGACTGACCTACCCAAGCCACTTGGGCATCTCGAAAAGGATTTCGGAAAGCGAATATGTGCAGAGCAAAGTTCCTTCATATCACGGGATGGGTGGATGGGTACGCCACGGCGTCGGAACCAGATATTCCCTCAAGTATCTCCAACGACCAAATTATTAATCGATTTGCTCTGTCGTCAAAATACTTGCTAGAGTTACTTGGTAATTCTTCGTCAACTACCTCAAACCCTTGTTCCTATCCAAAATTAATAAAAATAAATGAATTTTTTTCTTCCATAAGGGACTGAGAATGGCCTATAGAGGCGCTCGTGTCGCTTCTCCTAGCGGCTAGTCGGCCAACTAGCGTCGGGGCTTGTTTACTTGTCGCACTATGTCGCAGCTATGGCAGCAAGCAAAACACTAGTCATTAAGCATGGGTTTCGGCCTATAATTCTGTTTGGAATTCGTCCCAGCACGCAGGAAAAAGGGGAAAAGCTAATAAGACACGTGATCTCAGTAAAGGAAGAACATACTGCCCAAGAAACGACATCTGTGATTAGTGCTGCGGTTCTCCGCCAAACGAAAGTGAATGAACCTCCAGTAGCTGTAACTTTAACCGTAAGTCTAACCTAACACGTAGGGTACGTTGACAGTTCAATAAAACTAATGCAGTTTAATTTCAGGTTGCTCTGACATCTCGTCATGTGATAAAAACACACTGCACGTGCCAGGCAGGCCTTACGATCTGTAAGCATATTACTGCAGTAGCACATTTCGTAAATCAACCGTCGACATCAAAAACTTGTTACGGACAGCAATGGGGCGTACCTGCAAGTACGCTTAGACAGGAGTACAGCTCAGCAAAGCTCATCAGTGACCTTGTTCGACAAGGGAAGCGACCACGAGCAGAGGTAGAAGATCTGGATTGTGAAAAGATGTTCAGCAGTTTGCTGGTGAACAACATTAACTGCCCTCTTAGAACTATGCTGGCTGCTGAACTTAACAGCGAAGCGAAAAAGATTGTGCACACACTGCTTTTAGACGTCATCCGAGATGCAGTCCTGGAGAGCACGACACGCAGCATTGCTGGAGTTATGGAAGGCATACTGGCTCGAGAGCTCTTGTTTGTGCGATACAGTTCTTGGGTCGCAACTAGGCAACGCACTGGTTCCATAGTTCTGAAACATCCCAAGGTAACTACTTTTGCATTTGGCATTATGCAAACTTGCATTGCATATTACTGTTAATTTACAGGAGTTCCTCCAACCACGAGAGAAGCAATTTCTGTCTGAAAACGTTCTTCGAAATAATGCTGAAGCTATTCGCCTTTGCGTCGAGACCGTTTGCCAAAGCAGTAGCACCCTTTGGGCACTGGAGCGGTCAGTGCGGATTTCTAGCAGCACAGCTGCACACCGAATTAAAACGCGCCTTAAAAATTTTCCTGCCCTGGCTGCAGCACTGCTTAAGCAAAAGACAGTTACCAAAAGTCTAAGTCTTCCATATCTGGACAATGAGCTTTCAGGATCTTGGATTTTTCTATACACTTCAGGAAACACCGTAGGATTGTAGGCTGGATGTGTCGGGTTGTCCGATTTCTTTCCTCCAACGAAGTGCTGCGAGCAGATCTGTGAGTGCTTCGTTGGGGACCACAGCTGCTTGTCAGTCCTTTAGAAAATGTTGAGTTACTTCATCATATATTAAAATTCACAACGAAACAGAATTTTATCCACCTATAAGAAGACTTACTTGGATCGTTGGCGTCGAACTGCCCGTTTCCACTCTTCTCTTCGCCCTGGAAAGCGTATATCAGTCTTTCGGGGAAATTTGTAAAACTTCGTGCCAGCAGGGCACTTATTGTAGGAATTTGTGCAGCCAACAACGCAACAAAAGTTTTTGCTGCCCATGGCATGCGTTTAGCAGTTTAAAAAGCACGAAAAAACAAGTTAAGGCCGATGTGTTCAATGGCCGCTGTCAAACGTTTCCCCGACGGTAGTTCACACAAGCCGCCACCAGATTCATTTCATATGACCTGCAATGGTGGACTGGCATTGGGGGGGGACTCCTCAAGGACTTGAGGGGGGATCAGCACCACTGGTGTAGTAATCATTAACGAAGACGCGCCATATTTCCTTTCCATTCAGAACCCCTTTTTTCTGCTCTAGAGTGTATACATTAGATGTAAAGAGAGATAAGTAGATAGACAGATTGATTGATAGATATAGATAGATAGACAGATAGACTGATAATTGTAAAAACGTTAACTTAAACCTAGTATTTCTTCCGTCATTTTTTGGCATTTGTAAATTTACCGAGCAAAGGCTGAACACAAATAACTTTTTACATACAATTTTTTTGCGGACGGCCAACACAACCTTGACAGGACGATGTACAAGCCTAAACACCAACACATCCTTGAAAGACAACGAACAACCTTCTCAGCTACTGCCTAATACATCCTACACCTGCACAAGATATCTTAAACTTTCCACGAGGAAGAACTCAACTAGCCTGAACGTACAATCACTGCCAAAAGCCCAAGCAGGAATGGCAGTCATGGTAGCAGAGGTTTCCTTATATGCCTCCCTGCGACATGTAGCAGGGGCTATACCTATCTATAATAATTAATATTCAAAGAGTACAGACAAAAGATAAGCTGGGAATTCAACCTACACCCTTTGCAGAATTTTACAAAAAACTAGAAAGATTTCTTACTTACGTGTAGGGTGTGTTTAGACCAGGTCAAACCTCTTTGATAATGCTAAAATAATCACAGCTTGTTATGGAACAAATTACAATAAAGTGTGATCATATTTCAATTCATAGTGTGGTGTTGCTTTAAAATAATAGTAATTTACGTACAGTGTTTCGTGATACATTTCACCTTGGCAATAGATTTTAGCTACAGTGAGCAAAAGGTAACAAACTTGGAAACCTAGATTCGTATAATTACCTAGAATATTAAAAAATAAGATATTTTCTAAAAAGGGATTTTTTCGTGATTTTGAAAATTCATTGCCGTTTACTTCTTTCGTCATGAATGTCATAAAAAGCAATAAGACTTAACTTACCAAAACTTGTCAAAACCATCAGGTTGAGAGCTAGCATCATTTTTCAGATTTGTCCTGCTTCGAAGTCCATACTTTACGAGATACATTCTTAAAAACAACCAGTTAATTTATGTAGAATGTAGAAAGAAGTACTATATTAACCGAAGTTAATTTGACTGACATAAGATATACACTTAAAGCAGTTTAGTTAAGAACCTAGGAGTGCGGAGTTTATAGTACGTAGCACAATATAGTTGGTTATGGAAGATAATAGTTCATTCCTAGATATAACTAGGAATACAAGTATTAACACATACTAAAGCTAGACAAAATGGAGAAAGTTTAAGAACACGTCTTTGTCTGTTCGAAAGCAATCAACCGCCCATCGGGAATCTGTTATAAAACTCCCTGACGCTGGATGACTAGAATGCCGAGTTGCGAACCCCTTTTTTGTTATATAACTAAGCAAATCCAGGTGAATATTTACCTTTTAACATACCTTAGTAAAACTTAAACCAACATTAGTATTAGCGAAAGTTTGTATTTTACTAAACCAACTGAATAACGATCAAGTAGATGTTAAAAATAACAGAAGTAATATGAGCATTTTGGGGGAAAGTCAATTTAAACCAGAGTATATTTCGCTTTTCCATACTAAAATCACCACTTTGAAAAAAATCATCAACGGATATCCAAAAACGCAGTAAGAGAATATTACCAGAAATTGGGCGGTAGCATACCACCAGGTGGCGTGATACCCCCTTTCTTTAAGCTCTTCTGAAGAAATTCTTCCAGCTGGAAAACCGGTCCTCCGCACCCTTCCGGCGTCACCTTCTTGATAAGTACGAAATAATCGGTGCAGAGGAGGTGCAGCATCTTTTGGAACTGCGTCCCGTACGTCTGCGCCATTGAAGATCCGGCTACCTGCAGGAAGTTCAACAGGACGGTAGTCGTAATGTCCGGTCGAGGTTCCAGGTTGAGAATGTCCGCAAGGAAGGTCCATCCATGACGCAGGCTGTGCGGAGTGGCCGGAGTGATCATTACAGCCGCGTACAGTCGGACGATTCCGGACATCCGCTTCAGAAACTTGTCCTGTTTCTCTACTTGTCCGTCCACGTAGCGATAGCCTTGCAGTTTGTAAAACTCCTCGTCGGACTGGCCTTCCAGCTGGGGAATGTAATAAGGCACCAGGTAAGGACACGCTCTGTACAGATGATCCAACAGCAAGCGTCCGAAATCCGGAAAACGGATCCAGAGTCTCACAATGACGGCAGCAATGGGGAAACAGGATTCCGGGTTGCCCCCAATGACATCTTCGGCTTGTTTGACCAACTTCTTGGCCAGAGAGTCGAAACAGAACTGGAGACCTCCGTTGTGCTGAGCGGCGCAGAATCGCTTCTCGCCAACTTCGACCCAGTTGCCCTGCAGAAGGTTGAGCAGCTTGTTGAATTTGTCCCTGAGGTGGTCGGCCGATACGGCCGAGATGGCGTTGGCCGGGGTGATGATAGCCTTCTGGCAATCCAGGCGGAACTGCTTCATGCTGGGATTGTTGACCACGTCGGTGTAGCTGCTTTCAAAGGTCTTGGCGAAAGTCTGCAGCTCGGTGAACTTGTTGAGATTTTCTCCGCGTACGTAAGAGTTCCAACTGAGCCAAACGGAACGGTTGATTAACTACAACTTATATCAACTTTAATAGACATTAAGAGCATTCTAACAGAAGTGTACTGAAACCCAGTAATATGGATAAGACCCAACATGACCAATTTACTATACTGAATCTAAAAGAAATTATATTAATTAAACTTATTTAAAGTAATTTGTTTTAAAAAAAAATACTGAATAGGTTAAAATGTTAGCACAGATTTAATGTTATAAAAATTTACATTAGTTTAACTATAGTAACGTGTTTAGAGATTAACAGCATTTACAACGTTAATGATAACCGATTGGACGGACGAGACCTAACATGATAATTTTACTATATACTGAACTAAACTGGGCATTCGAGTAGTAACAGCTAGTTAGACACTATTATATCAATTAATAATAAAATTAATCGATTATAACTAATTTCATTAATTAAACTAATTAGACACTAATACGGAAATATAGTGACACCCACAATACGGAGAGAAGACGGGTACCTATCATCAGACGCTTCCGGCTCTTTCTGTACAACTTCGGGAGCAACCGGAGCGGCTGCACTAGCGGCTGCAGCTTTAGCCTCGTCTTCCTGGTTGACCCTGGTAACTATGGAATGAATTTCTCCGGCTAGTCGAACAATCTCTGCCAGCGTGTCTTCGCAGCGAGCAGCGCACGAGTTACACAGTTCCGGGTTGGCAGCTTCCCTTCGTGCCGTATCGAAGATCTGATTCAGTTCTGGAAATGAGAAAACGACAATACTTATTCCAGTAATTAGTAATATTAGTTAAAATTTCACACAGCGTGTACAATTTTTAATAATAAAGTTACAAGTAGAAAACAGTTAGTTAATTAACCTTTAAGCTTGATTATTCTAGAGGTTATCTGTGGTTTGACAGCCTCTTGATTGCGACAGGCTTTAACAGCTTCCGACAAAGTCCTCCACGTGCTCTGAAACTTCTGAATGGCCTGATCGATTCTCTTGATGGATTGCTTCAGTTGCTCGGTTTTCCTCACTTCTTCTTCCCGACGTAGCTTCTCAAGTTCCGAGGCCTGCTCCTCTTGCTGGACCATGCTGCGAACTCGACTGGTCAACTGCTGCACGCGGAGCTCCTCGGCGGCACGTGATTCCTGGTGCTTCCTCTGCAACACTAACTCGTGGGTGGCTTCCTTTATCAAAACCAATAGTTTTATTCTAACTAAGTCTATCAATTTAGTGGAAATCAATACTTCGACCAGGTTCGTGGGAATCAAGGACTTCTCCCGCACCCCCCGGGTTGTCGCTTCCGACGTCTCTGCGGTACAGCCGCCACTTTCCAGAAGTCTCGAGTACTTCTTTTGCTTCTGGTTCTGTTTTTCAATGAACACCAAATAAATTTAAGTAAAGTAATTTACTTGCATAACGTTACCATTTTATCTTTCAAGTCTTCTTGAGCGTGTAACCTCCATAAGACTTCGTGGTTTAAAAGTCCATGTATCTGTTGACGGGTACCCTGGTTCTCACTTTGTTTCTGCGGAGAGACGTTGGAAGTCGATGGTAAGGATAGTTCTATGAAAATAAGATATTATTTTTTTAATGGAAATAAAACAAATAGTTAGAGACTACCATTGCCATTCGTTTCGCTTGAATTGACGCTCGAGACGTTCATGCCATCCCGAGACTGATCCGCCAGCGAGAGGGAAAGTTCGGTAACACTGGAATTGATTGTTGTAGACGTTGTTTCATTGGAGTATACACTACAAATACTGAAGTCTGGAGACAAGTAGAAGTCACGCTGGTAAGTTAACTGAGCTTTGGGAGTTTTCCGCAACTGCTCGATAATTAACGACACGTCGCTCGGGCTGGACGACTGGCTGATGGTGTCCATACTCGAGTATCTGACACAGGAAAAATCAAAATTTGATAGAGATTTTAAGTTTGGAACAATTTAAAACCAAACGTGCAACAACTGATGGTAATTCAATCTATAAACTAATTTCAGGTATCATTAAGATGTAGAATTTGATTCAAAAAAATGAGCTTAAGTTGACTTACATGCTACAACTTAAGTGCTGCGTTAATGAAATTATAGTTTTGACAAATGTAGCTTAATAATGCCACAATGAGCGCTCTGTAAACAACTGGCAATGCAATAAATTTCAAAATAATCAACAAAGCAGACGACTCCACCTGGTAATGACATAGACGCACACGACGTTGCCAGATAGGATATATCAATGTGCGTTTTGCAATGTTGTCCTAATATACTGAAAATAGACTTCAGACCAGGGTTGCTAGATATCACAATTTCCTGCTATCGATATTATCGATACAATATATCGTTTATGTTTTCGAATGTCAGTCTCGATCCCCAATTTTTTTTTATTGATATGATATCGATAAGGACGCCGTTATCGATAATATCGATATTGTTCCATGCAATTATAAACAACCAGTATACAACAGTAGTGTATTTCAAATAGACGAATTCAGCCGTTTCATTCTTCAGTAAACAAGCAAAATACTTTGGCAATAAAGTTGTGTATTAGCCAACCAGTCCCACTTTTCATACACGAGGAGCATGTACAGTTTCACGCGTGCGAACTCGGTTCCTGGCCGAAGCCGCCGGGGGAGCGTCCTTGAAGTGGAGGGGATTGTTCGGCGTTCGCCCCGTTCACGCCTCTCTCTCGGCCGCCAGCGTGTATAGTGTGATAAGCCTATATCCAGTTCTTTTAATTTAGCTTTAGGCATGGCTAGAGTTGTAAATGAAAGAATCAAAGATTGCAGGGTTCTGCTCTCTGTAGATTCAGCAGGGAAAAGAAAGTTGCGTCCAGCAGCGCAACGCTCCGTTTCCTTCTTGTTGAAGACAGAAACCCGACAGTCAGCTAGAGGGCGCCTCTATGTGTTTCTGTAGTTCAGCCGAATCATTACCTGAATATTTCTAAGAAGAAAGCCATATATTAAGAAAAGAAAACAAAATGACACCAGCAATCGGTTACCTAGAGATGGCTTAGCATGTTTGATGTGTTTCGCGTGTTTTTAACTTGTTGATCGCAAAGCAAGCACCTGCATGGCAGCATCCGTCGCATGTTTCACAACATAAGTCCAAACCTTCCATCTTTTTCTACGACAGTTCGTCTCGGTATTATCGCTTGTAAAAGCACTACTTTCAGTTTCAGCGGGATCATCGTACAGCGAATCCATGTTTCAGTAGGCCCCTACGTACCCGGGCGCCCTTTTTCAAGATGATTCATGCCCACGCAATCGATCAGGGTAGCCCTTAACCTTCTGCTTCTTCTTTTGCAAAAGAAAGCGCCACCAGTGGACCGTAAGAGAACTACTTCATTCTGTTGAAGTTACAGACCTATAGACGACACTCTTAATGCTCAACTTAAGGTCAGTTACTGTGCTTTCGATATTCAAGTAAACGGATATCGATATTATCGATACAATATATTGTTAAGATTTTTAGATATCGATATCGATATAACGGACAACCCTGGACTTTGCTCATCATAAAATATTTATAATCATATTTAAAGCGTTAGAAAATTTGATATATATTTTTTTAGTTTGAGTTTAGAAAGGACCGCAGACTAATATAATTAATAAAATATAATTAAAATACTTACTAATAAAATCATATACATTCTGAAGAACTCTTTTTTATGTTTATTTATTGTGCATTAAACTTAATAATTAAGCTCGTAACTTAGCCCTTAAAATAAAAAATCGAGATAAACATAAGGCTAAAATTAGTAAAGATCATAAGCGAACACGTCAGACGAGAATGATTACTCCGATTACTAATACTATGTTGCTGTTAGTCATACAATTTGCATTCCATTTCCATTCATGATAATACTTTAAGAAAAACTGCTGTTTTGATGAAGCTGTGAATCAAAGCATTTGAAGAATATAAGTTCGTTAAAATTTAACTTGATGTCGTCTTCGTGTGCTAGAGGTACGAAACGAAGTGCCATAAAAATACTGTTTCATTGTGGCTTTCGATCTTCGGTCGTCTGTCCGGCTGCTTAAACTGTAAATCTTGAATAATCTTGAATGAATCTTAATGTAGATTGTTAAGAAGATCTCCTTAATATTAAATAAGCCGATATTCTGCAGTATTCAAGATAATTTATTTGGAATAATTGGCGGAGGGGAGGGTCCAAGGAGGGGTGAAATTACGGGGATGGGGGTTCGACGGAAGTAAACAGCAGCTGCACGAAGTGACAGGGTCACCAGAGCACCTATTGAGCAAAGGGGTCCGTATTGTCCATTTTCATAGGAAAGGGCTTATTTTTCAGTGGAAAATGGAAAATGGTCTTGTACCTAGGTTTGAACTGCTATTTAAAACGTCTGCGTTGATTATAGTCAATCTTACAGTTTTGTCTTTTCGGAATGAAACTTCCCGAGCCCCATCTGTTTGTGTCCAAAGTTCGTGTTTTTGGTTTGGAAAAAGTCTAACCATTTTCAGGTGACAAGGGCTGCAATGTCGAAACTGCGGTGAAAAGTTCTTTGTCAAGAGCCAACAGTTATGAGGTCAGCGAAAGTCTTTATCGTGTTTAGACTGGTTGGACATCAGTGGAGGACACTAAATGCAATATGCAGATCACGAAAACTTTAACCTTAGTAGAGCTGTTTCCCTTAAGTAGTTTACTTCTTGTTATTCTCTTTTGTCAGGAGTTTTATTTATATTATACATTTTAATTTTATTCTACTATTACGAGTTAGATTTATGTTTCACCTTCAAGTTCCATTCTGAATAAGAAAGAAGTTTAAGATGCATGTAATAGGACATTATCGTAGCAAGTATTGCTGATGAAACATTCAAGTTAAAGTAGCAGAGGATAAATAAGAGGGTCACATCCCGGGCCTGGGGACTCGGTGAAGAACAGGGACTGGGGTGTATTTGTGAAAAGTGAGGGATGGGGGGTTGTATTTATACCCCCCCCCCCCAATAACACGAAAAGGTTAGTATACAAGTACGCGCTTCACATTTGCCCCCTCAGTCGTCCCTCAGCAGTTTCGGAGAGCGGACGTCCGTTGAGGTTGTCTGTCAGTCCACTTATTTTTGTCCGCTACTTTAATATTTCGTCTGGCTATCGCATTGTTATTCACTGCTTCGCGCAGTTTCAGTCGTGTTGAAGGTTCCTTGTGGTCTCGTTTATCTTGTTGATGATGGCCTCCAATACTTCTCTCAACATACAGGTTTTCGAAAGTTGCGAACCCCCTTGTATTGTTCTGACACTAGGGCGGTAAGCGAAAAGGGGGTGATAATCGATCGATGTTGCCATATCAGCCGGTTCTTTGTTGCACTGTATTCTGGTTACCGGACGAAAGGTACCTCGCATTAACTCAATGGACACTAGTCGACAGGTTAAAGGATTCTGAAGTAAAATTTTATTAAAACTGCATTACGGAGATGGTTAGCGCGAGTCATTGGTCAAACGACTCCTTGTTTAGCTGGAAAACGTTTACAAAATGTTAAATACTGAGATGACGAAAATTCAACTACCGTTTGAAACCGTGGTGGCACATTTGTACGAAACTTTGTGCTCGCCCTCTATGAAGGTGCCATATGCCCTGTGAGGTTGTCGGTACAATGTAAGCTATGCGCTGCCATCGCTTTTTGTTGGAAGGTTTGGGAGTTGTGGTAGAACATGGTGCGAACGAATTTTGTGCGTACAATTTTGTCCTGGATGTATAGTCTTAAAACGGTCGAGGTTGGATGACGTGTTTGGTTGGTAAGACACCAGGTACTAGGCATCATTGAAATCAGTTGCAGTTTGTCGGTTTTGACTAGGCTGTCCATTTTGCAAAGAAATGCAAGTTTTACTAAACAAACATTAAAGTAAAACGCCAAAACACTGAAATATCTAGACGTTGAACTTTAGACTAATTACTGTGTAGGTAATCTGGAACAACGTGTGATGGTTGGAGTCATAACGTCCAATCGTAGAGATGTCGTTCCTTTATGGGAAAGTTGACTTTCAGTCAGCTGAGTCATAAACAAGCAGTTTCCTGGCTTGGTGAGCTAGTCGCTTGATAGATCAGCTGCGTTGTATGAAGGTGTAAAGTAAACTTGTACACGGCACAGGAAGAATTGAAGAACACGTAAACGTTGAGGTGAATGGAAAGTCGACAGTGCCAAAGACAAAACGGTAAGAAAAGGAACACTTATTGTACGGAAAATACACGCAAAGTTACGGTGTGAAAAAAAAATATTAATTTGTAGTAAAGTTGTGGTGGAGGGCGCAATTGTTTGGTAGTGTGACGGTTCTTATGGGCCACGTCACCTACCAGGTTATTATTTAAGTAAGGAGTCAGTTATCTCAAGTAGCTTGTATTACAAGACTAGTACAATACAAAGGACTTACATGGAGCTGGTACAGACGAAGACGGAAGAGGTGTAGGAGTAAGAGAACGCTGGAGGGCTCTCCTCTGAGTAAGTGAGCGAGGGCAGGGGTTTATATACTAGCCTAGGTTACATAGATCGAAGGCGCTGCCTAGGCCTAGAACCGACGCCGATCGATGGCGTACTAGGCTTCGATAGACACCGATCGATTGTGCTCTAGGGTGAGTCATAAACAAGCTAGTCGGCAGGTCGATAGAGGTAGCTAGATCCATTAGAGAATCATCACATATCTCCCCCCTTACCGAAGCTCGGCCCCCGAGCTTACTTCCAAGGAATAGGAAACATATTGAAAGTGAGCAGGTAAATTTTAAACACGGTGCAATTAAAGGTGGCTTGCTGCTTGTGGCGGCGGTGCTCCAGAGGTGGCTGCTGCGTGTGGCGGCGATGCTCCGTCCCCCTTCCGTTTGGTTTGGCCGTATCCGTGCGTGACGTCAAGGCGGCAGGTCGCCGATAGGGCTAGCAGCGTGTATGAAGTTGATAGTAGACACTTACACGTTACAAAAAAAATGACGAACACGGGAACGTTTAGGTTAAATGACAATGCTACAGACAAAATGTAAGGAAAGGAACATGTAATGGCAGGAAAAGACACACACCATTACTCAGAAATAATTTTTTTTTGTTTGTTTCAATGTGCAGTAAAATTATGACGTAAAGTGCAATTAGTTGGCAGTGTAAAATGAATTGTCAGTGTTTGTCTTTGAAATTTTGCCTTTTTAGTCGTTGACGTTGGTGTTGAAATAACTTGAATTTCGTCATCCGTGTCGGAAGCAGAAATGGATTGATCACAGTTCGTAGGTCGTCAGGTAGGTTGGAGCTGTCAGGGGTAGGTGACCTGCTGGTAACCGGCTTCGGCTTAATGTAATGAAGCCAGCTAACCAATAGGTACAGGTTGTACAATGAACAGTATGTCCCATTGTTTAACCCGATTTGACAGTCTGACGGTCTTAGCGTTCGATGGGTTTGGCAAAGGTCAAGGAACGGTTGGAACTTAGCGGTTAAGGATGAATAATTAGGCAGGGAGAAAGAAGGAAGGTAGATTATTGTAGCCGTTGCTTGCAGTTTGTTCGAGAGCCATTCCGGGATTTGGTCCATAATACCGATTCTCGGATGGAAATCGGCAGTACGTCCTACTGATGCGCGTTCCAAAATGCTCGCGGAAACTTGGCTGGGAAGATTGTCTCGGAACGCACCGTCGTATAGGCTCGTGACGTTGAACTCGTCTAGGAAGTGGCTTCCTAGTGTCGTCCTTTTGCCAGGGACCTGAAAGACTGGTTCGGACCTCGCGACGAACGGGGCTGGCGTGGCAACGCCCCACGACACGTCATATTCGTCCTTAAAGAACGTGACGTAGGCGTCCAGATTCCGCACGGCCAAGTAGGTCTTGTATGGCAGGACTTGCTGAATGGCGGCCATTTCACGATGAGGTTCGTAGGTTATTGCGAATGAAAACAAACTGTGCAGAGAGGGAAACTACGGCAGGTTTTTATAGTGCAGGTTTTTGACGAATAGTTTGACATGTTGCGAAAACATGTTTTTCGATTTTGGACGTTATTTTCGGACCGTTATGATGTAGCAACGGTCGGTTAGATATTGTTGGTTGATCCATTAAGTTTCGGTATGTTTGTCGATTTGGGATGTTATTTCCGTTATGATGTAGTAACGGTCGGGTAGATTGGTTTGCTTGTTTACTCATTGAGTTCGGGTAACTTTGCAACCGTCGTCCCAAATATAGTGTCCAGCTGTTTCCGAATATCTAGGGAAGGTGTGACAATGTGCCGGTTGATGATTCGGGATTGTTGCAGCTGCTTCGGTCGTTGATAGTAAAGAGATGGTTGTTTCGACGGACGTAATGGCATTAACTTTAGGTGGTTGGTAGCACATTCGTATCCAAAGGATAAATTTTAGGATACCAAATAACATGGCTATTATGCCTGCGGCAACAGAACTCCATTTTAGGGTCTTAAGGAACTGAACGATATTATCCCAAAAGGAGTATGTCGTGGTGTTGGTAACTATAGCCGACACTGAGTTCGTACCTTGTTGATGAATTCATGCAATTAGGTCGTTAAGTACGTTGGAGGATTCAAGACCGTTGTTTTCGTAAGCGGCGTGCATTTTGATCAGGTAGTCAACTTCTTTGTCGGGTACCTCGTCGAATTTATTAACTAGGTTAATGCTGGTTAGTTTAACAGTCGGGTGTTCCAGTTTCCAATCATTTCCGGAAAATGTATATGCTTGTCCGTTCAAATTGACTGGTCCACGGTGAAAGCAAGGAGTGAATTCCGTAAGCGTATATCCATCTAGTCCAACGGTGAAGTTTTGATATCTAGGTTCGTATCCGCATTTAGTTTGTTCTGCAGATACGTTCGCAGTAGTTGCGGAACAATTTTGAATTAAGACGGATTCTCCTATGGCTAGCGCTCTTTGACACTTGGCAAAACCAAGGGCAAGAGCAGCTAAGATGCCACTATTTTGCGCTAAAAGCATCGTTTGATACTTTCGCAGTTTAGCTGTCTGGCAGTAGAGAGATTTAATTTCCTCCGCCAGAAGGTTTTCACGTTCTATCACACGGCCTTCCATATATAGATGATGTTCAGTCAATTGAAGATCGGCGATGAAACGTGCATCTGCCGGTCGTAAATTTTCGGCTATTTGTCGCTTTCCTCGGTGTTCGACTGGTAGTTTCGCTGAATTAGGGATGTAACCGGAGAAGTAAAACAACTGAGAAACGTTGGTTAGGTTGCAGGTGTTAAGGGTTAATGTTTGATGGTCTAAGCAAAATGTCCGATTAGTGATATCCTGTTGTCTTGGTGCTTGAATAGTTCTATCGGTGATGTTATATCGCCAAAAGTGCTCAAACATTCTCGTCGGACAGTCGTCCAGTATAACGTTGCCATGCACATAAGCTAGGCATTTACCGCTGTCGTATTTGGTAATGACATGGTAAGTCCCGTTGGTGTAGCTGAAGAATTGTTCTTGAAAGGTCCACAGTTGTGACTTGGCTTTGGCCGAGCTGCTTGGTGCGCAAACTTCAGCTACTAGCTTGGAATCATTAGAAGAGGCATTTAAAGTCAGGCATAGGGTAGGGCGCCATAGATGTAGTTGTCCTGATGGTTCGAAACTTGATGAAGTCGTCTGCGTAAGTTTAATTGCTGGCTCGCTCCAGCGGCCAGAGAAGGTGAAAGTTTGGCTGGTATCTCTAGAAGAGCAAGGGGCGATCCGTAGCTGCCTTCGGTATTCTCCTAAACATAGGTCTAATTGGTATGTCAGGCGTATCGTTGCTGCCATTAGAGATTTATATTGACTGGAGTAAATCCAATGCTGGTCGTTTCGGTTGACATCGCAAGCTGACAGGTATACTGGTCCTTGATCGTAAGTAAGACATAAGTTAGAGCCAGGCGCTCGAATGCGCTGAACGTTCATTTCGCCTGAACGTTCGTTCAGTATTGTCCATAGCTGGCGTTTCGTCTCGTTTGGAAGCTGGGTTTGGCAGGCTGCCATGCGGATGTCGGTGTAGAGGTCGAAACTTCAAGACACATAGTTTTATCCCATGATCGGAACTCACCGACCGGGGAGTTTTGTTCGGAGTCCGGTAGTTTATGCATCGGTTGGTTGTTGTTAGTACTCCGCTTGGTTGTTGTTTGAGTAGGTTGGTTAACTGGTAAATCTGGTACTCGTTTTACGGATGGAAAAACGATTGTAGCACCTTGAACAGGGTATGCTTGCGGCAGGGTTGGTTTCGGAATTAGCTGCGGTTGCGCCTCGATATGTATTTCGACATACGTATTCTGAATTGCGGTCACTTGGTGTACTGAGTGACTGTTGCACACATCAATCGGTTCATTGTCGAAGATAATCTCCAGTTGTGCGGCGTCGTCTACGATGCGGCTTGGCTGAGGCGATAGGTGTTGAGTCAATCGGCCTTTTCCTTTTGTTACTTCTACTAAGGTACAGTCGGATTTGTTATGGACCTTAGGAGGTTCCCAGACAAATGTAATATGTTTTAGATGTGCTGAGTTTTTGGTTAGATCCTTTGTTAAGGTCCCGAACGGAGAATTTACAGGGCAGTCCGGGCATTCTTGCTGTAGAGGCATTGATTCGACTAAGCAATTAGTCACGGAGTATACTTCGGTTGTCATCCAGTGTGCTTCTCCTTGAGGATCCTTATCATAGCTAAATCCAGTTCCGGTGGGCTCATTTGGTTGGTTGTTACATAACTTGTTGTGAACCATTGTCCAACAGGCTTCTGGTGTTACGTCATTTGTCGTAATAGCATTGGTTGTATCCGTTGCGTAGAAAAAGAAAGTGTCGATCTTCTTCTGCTTTGTCCACTGCATACATGAATATCCGGTGAACGACGTGGCTGGCTGTGGTTTTGTGAAAAGATTGTAGGCGGCACGTACTGGCGGTGTTAGGTTCGGTTGTTGAGGTCCACACACTGATGGTTCGTTAAGGTCTAAGAAACCGATTGTCTGCGGTTTACTGCAGTCGCATACAGTGATTTCGAGAGTGTAGACTCTGCTGCTGGCTATTAATATAAGTAGTAGGAACATCCTGAAAATAGTTGCCATTGTTAGGGAAGGTTTTAATATAGAAAACGTTTAGGGATATTTATCTTTTTACGAAGGTTATAGCGAGGTTCGTTTTGTGATAACGGGTCAGAAGGCGGGGCTGGGATGTCAGGGTTGGTTGAACAAAGGGTACTAGGGTTGTCAAAGTCTGGTAAATTGTCGGTTTGTATAGTCTGTTGTTGTCTCTGCTCGTGGCTCGGCGTGGTGGCTTGTTCATCTGCGTCCTGGTTTCTTGGTCGATAAATTTTTAAGCGATTTGAGTGTACTACTTCTTCAATTTGGCTATCTGGTTCTCGAATGACATACGTTATGTCGTTGATATTCCTCGTTACTTCAAACGGTCCGGTCCAACGAACTGCAAATTTCTTCAGGTTAGTTCTGGAATCCTTTTTAAGTACAAAATCACCTGGCTGGAAAATTTGTATACGAACTTGTCGGTCGTAATATGCCTTTTGTCTTTTCTGTGACTTGTTAAGTGCGTCAAAGGCCATTTCTTTTGCCGAATTCCATTTTTCCTTGAAGATGTTAGTTTCGTCCTCAACTAGGCGATATCTCGTCGGTGGTAGTAAATCTGCAGGTTCCATCGGGTCGCTTCCGTACAAAAGGTAGAATGGTGTCTCGTTCGT